>JAURVB010007886.1:0-257834 GCA_033002965.1 Piper betle | reverse complement strand
CGACCGGCGTCAGCTTGGCACACGTGTCCTGAAACTGACTCAACTCGAAAAAAAAATAACGGTCGACCCGACCGGTTCTGAATATAAAACCCTGACTCGAATCGTGGGTTTTACAGGTGGTATTTGTGCATTTACGAGTATGCAAATGTTTCTTCTTGGATGATGTCACTGATGCAATCCTCAGGTTTAGGAAGAATTCCCCTACTAGTTCCAACTGCATCCTTAAGGAAATTCATCATCTCTACTCACTGATCCAGAGAATTTTAGAAAAACAAGATGAGAATGAGAGAATTAGAGGAGAAGAATCAAAATAGATAAGTATGAGAGAGTTTTAGGAGATGAGAATAGAGTAGATAAAAGGAAGAGAGAAGAGAGCCTGGAGAAGAGGCATAATTTTTCATTTTATTCTTTCCATCGTACATCATCTCCTTTTGTAATTTTTTATCATGATTCAAATTCAAAACAACTCAAATTTTAAAACGACTCAACATTTCCCGCATTTACAACTAAACGCTAAATCCTAAACCCTAAACCCTAAACCCTAAACCCTAAATCCTAAACCTTAAAACCCTAAACCCTAATCCCTAAACCTATGACACTAAAACCCTAAACCCTAATCCCTAAACCTATAACACTAAAACCCTAAACCCTTAAACCCAACTTGCAACCCTACCAAAACCCCCAATCCTGAATTTCAAGCACAAAACCTTTTAAACCCCAAGTCTTAAAGCCTAAATCCCAAATTTTAAACTATAAACCCCTAAATCTTAAACTCTAAAGCCTAAATCTCAAATCTCATATCCTAAAACCTTTAATCCCAAACTCTTTGCCCTTAAATCCTAACCCCCAATCTAAACCTTAAAGACAAAAATCCCTATAAACCTTTACAAACGTTCAACCCTATCCCTAAATCCTAAAAACGTAAATCTTAAAAATTTAAAAAATTATTGACCTTAAAACCTTGTAGGCCTCAGAAATCCCTAATTAAAAATCCTAAATCATAAACTCTAAAAACTCTAAATTCCAAACTTTAAACCCTATTTTCCATTATTTCTTGTTCATGTTAACTTAATTGTAAAACCAAATAAATTTTCAAAAACAAAATCGTTAGATGATAAATGCGAGTAAACTATGAGATTAATTTTTGTCACATTTGGAAAAAATATATAGTTCTGTCATTTGAAATGGTGGCTGAACTTATCAAAAAAAGAAATAAAATAAAAAATAAGATAAGTGGACCATTTGGATTGTGAGAAAAATAAAATGTGGTAAAAGTGTCACAATTTTTTCTCATTTGGTTTATAAAATTTGTTCATCATAAAGAAAACAACTGTTTTCTCATTTTCCCATAAAAATACAAAAAAAGTGCGTATGAAAAACAACATGTGAATAAATAATTGGAAAATATATTACTATTTCTTTTATTCGTTTTATCTTTTTTACGGTGGAAGGGTTGAATTTCCATTTACGCCCAAAACTGGTCCCCACCTTCCCACCGGCACCGGCGTTGCAACCATCGAATCACGCCGTCGCCCCACCTGCCGCCGCCGGCGTGGCCGTTGCCGTATATAAGGATCCGTCGTCCATTTTTACCGCTTATTATCAGAAAAATCAACCTCTCAATTTCTTTGATGGGTGATCAGTCGGTCGAATATCGACTTCGTTGCGAGCTTCGCGGACACGATGGCGATGTGAGTTTTTAGGGATCTTGTTTTGTTTTTTTCTCATTTTATTAATTTGTTGCTTAGAAATTGAAATCATTTTCAATCTTTTCAAACAAGGTTCGCAAGATACTTTCATGTGGTAACAGCGGAATTGCAACCTCATCGCGGGACACAACTGTTAGGTTCTGGACTTTGGATGCGGAGGACAAGAGCAAGTATATGTTGTCAAAGACTCTGGTTGGCCATTCGAGTTTTGTTGGCCCTCTAGCATGGATATCTCCTAATGAAGACTTTCCTGAAGGTGGAATTGTATCTGGGGGGATGGATGCCCTTGTGCTGATCTGGGATTTGAAGAGCGGGCAATGCGTGCAAACACTGCAAGGTCATAAGTATCAGGTGACCGGTCTGGTCGTTGATGCTGATGGGGACATTATATCATCATCCGTTGATTGGTAATAATACCCTTTTTTGTTTTGGTTATGACGCATATTAAATTACAGTCACAGTATTTGTTGTTGCTGTTGTTTTTTTAAAGACCTGTACCATGATCAATGTCCTGGTTTTGATAGTTCTACAGACATATGTTGTCGTGATGTAAATTTGGGAGTACTAATATCCATTAATAGCGTAGCTCTGGGTTGTTGATAGTATATTCTCTTGCCATTCTGCTCTACTTTGCTAGAAAACCTATGTGTTTTTTTTTTTTGTTAAATATTACACTTGGAATGACAAAAAGAACTTCCAGTTTGTTACATAAGAATTACTTCCATCAGAATACCTTGTTGTTTGTCTATATTACGATGGCTTCACAAAGGGAAATGTCAGTTCTCTTGGTGATAGTTTGCTAACCTGGTTCTACTTATTTGATCTTGTAGTACCCTGAGGAGGTGGAAAAGAGGCATATCAACCGAGGTTTGGGATGCTCACAAGGCTGCTATCCAAGATGTTAAGAAGTTGCCTACTGGGGAACTTGTTACAGGTACATCCATCCTCTTGTTGTCAATGCGGTATATACGTGTATTTTATTGTTATGAGGTTTATTTGATATTAAAAGAAACTGTATGATTGATATCATGACTAATGTGAACATGTGCTATGATTCAATAGTTAAATGCACTCTTTATCGTCATCAGTCAATGTTCAATTCCATTTCTTGATAATCTCTGAATTATTCCTGCCAATGGTGGAGAACGGGGTTGAAAGGCCTAAAAAATGAAGGCGATGACTACCTTCAGCTTGTGCAATCGCTTCCGTGGATAGTGGAAATCAATGGCATGTTCCATTGTCCATTAAATTTAGTATTGGTAATTGAATACAACTAAATTTATGATGTCCTATTATTATTGTTTTATACTAAACTTGTTTCACTATATTTCATCTCTGTATAATAATCAACCATTTGTAAATTCTACTTCCAATCAAATAGCAAAAAGTTATTATGTTCTTTGAATGTCAACTTTCCATTTTACATCTTAAGATTTAAGTGGCTGCTGAGCAAAGTAGGTAGTGTAAGCATTCATGTTTTACTCTAAATTCAATTCACATTAAATGTGTTTGTGCACATGTCTGTAAGACTGTGTCTCCATTGTATGAAACTTGGGCTTTCTACACTGCTGTGCAGGGCTTTGTTCTTGCTGCTACTGATATCTGCAATTTCATTTCATCTTTGACTTTTTAAAGTAAATTTAAAGTATGATTATGTGCTTTTATAGTATCGTACGGGTCTGATAATTTGTCAAAATATCTCGTATATTGATTGGCCATGGTCCTTCTTGTGCCAAGACTCCCCTTCATTTGTGAAAGAACACAAGATAAGTAAAAGAATTAAAACTAGTGAAAATACTATAATCTCAAGTATATTTTAGGACAAGTCTTAATGTATTTTGTACAGGAGATGTTAGAGAAAAATCATCTTAAGTTTCTCATGTCAATGATTGGAAATATTTTACAGGAGAGATATTGCTTCTCATCATTTAAATCAATGCTTGCTTCAAGTGTTCTATATGATTATTTCTTATAAATTAGAGGTTTGCTATGTTTCTTAGGACTAAATATTGGGATACTAGAGAAAGTCATATTGATAAGATATGTGGCAAAAATGATAATTTGTTTTGATAGGTGTAACTTGATCAAACAAGAGCTATTTAAATTGATTGTGAATTTATGAAAACCTTTTTCATAGATTTTGACATGTTTTATGGAGGCACTCTTATGAGGTTGTCAAGAAAAATTGGCATGCACTTTTGTGTTGGTCTGTTAGAAGGGTAGAGGAAGATGGAGAAAGTTATTTAAAGAGTATGCAAAATTTTATGATAAATGTACTGATATATGATTTACAATTGAGAAGAGTGGCCAGAATAGGATCTATATACCTAAACCTAACTATTTGGGATTATGTGCATGATTGTGGGTCAGTTGTTTGATATAAAGATAATTCCATATGGTAAGTTTTATTCACAAGAGTTTTCTATACTGTGAATGCATTTTTCTGGTCAAGCAGATATTTAGTTGGCCATTAGTTTCAAGCTAGATTCTTGTAATTACTTCTTCCACTTAATGTCAAAAAGGATTAGGAACGTGGACCCTAATCTAGAATCCATGTTTGAACAAATGACAAAGTTCTGACGGTTAGATTCCTTTCTTAACATCAACCCTCTTTATCTAGGCTAGGTATTGACCATGCATGAGCTTCAGCAGGGTGATAAAGTGTTTTTGAAGTGTGGTCAAATAAGTTATGTTTTGTTGACCTTTTGTTACATTCATAGTCGCCATACAATTAACACATCATAGTCATAAGTATTTTCATGCCATTGGCAGCACCTTTTAGCTGGAGTTGATTTTTGATAGCCTGATTTAAAAGTTTCTGTGAATACGATATTTACCATTACATGGCTCCCTTGTGGTCAGGATCAAAGTGTGACTTTCCACCATCTGGCTATGGATATTAATTATATTTTTTTACAAGGATCAAATGAAAATAACATTTATAAATTGTACCATATATTGCGGCCCTATTATAGGTTATGGCCATGGTTCTTCTGTCGTAAAAATTAGATGTTCAAGCTAGAATCACTTAAATGTTTCTCCATTTTGCTGCTTTTCTATGGATTTGCATGTTTTTTTAGTAACAGGGTATTTGTCTCGGCCTCAGGCTGATTAGTAGTGTCTCACGCTTGATTCACCTTTCTTTGAAAACATATATATGCTGTTAAGAACAAAGTGGATGTTGAAATGCTGTTTTTCTGTGTCATAGCTTCTGGTGATGCAACGGTAAAGCTTTGGCATGGATCAAAATGTCTACAGACTTTCACTGGGCATACAGGTTTTTCTTTGCTAACCAGTGTACAAATTATAATCAGGATGTCCTCATATATGTTGAGACTGCAGAAGGCATAACAACTGCATTTATGTAAAATTATGAAGTAGATATTTTAGTTAGGGTATGCACCACAAGCATGTTAATTGATGGGTAGGCAAGCTCATGTTTTGTTGTGCACGCCAATTGCAATCAGTCATCATGGCTATTAAAATGAGTATAGCCCTTGAAGACAAGTGCAAGAACACAATCATGCTGAACAGAATCAATATATTTGTGCTGACAACAATTTATGTGAAACTGAAACAATTTTAAATGTATTAGATGATACTAACTTGTACATAATATGATAATCTTGATAGCTGCTGTGGTTAGGCACTAGTTTTGTTTCAAATAGATTAACAGGTAGAGCGTATTTTAGTGGGAAGAGAGGGATAAAATAAATCTGAGAAGTTGGATTAGTGGGTTTGTTTTCAGGAGCTATAAGCAAAGGAAATACGATTGATCAATGCCAACCAATTATCTATTTTTCTGCATAATTTTACTTTGTAAAGTACAAAATTTCAAAAGCCTTTTACAGCTCCATGTGAAAAGTAGAACTGAATATGAATCCCAGAAATTCAGCCCATCCTTTTTATCTTTTCATATATTGAACTTAATTTTTGGAATCAATTTGAGCAGACACTGTTCGTGACTTATCCATTGTGCCTGGATTGGGGATTATTTCTGCATCTCATGATGGGTAAGTGACAAAAGGTTATTACCGGTTTGCTTGTAAATTTGCGTATTATTTTTTGGTTCTTTCTGTTATTAGCCAATGATTTACATTGACAACCAGCTGTGATAAGAAATCTTTTAAGATGGTTGTATTGGTGCAGTTCCATTAAATTGTGGGCACTATCCGGAGAAGTACTGATGGAGATGTTTGGGCACACATCTATTGTTTACTCTGTAGATGCAAACAGCTCAGGCATCATTTGCAGTGGCAGTGAAGATCGCTTTGCAAAAATTTGGAAGGGTACTATCATTTTTTTGAGTTGAACGGACATTAGTTAGTGGGAGTTTTGTTTTCTTGACCATTTAATTATTGTGGTTGTTTCATGGCAAAAAGTGCTTTGGAAGCTATTTAGTGGATTATATATATATATTTTTTCATCCAGCTGATGGCAAATAATTGAGGTCAGGTCACATAACCTTTTTCTCCATTCCATCCTATTGTAGACCATGTTACAGTTGAAGCCCAAATCTTCCATGTCATTTATAGCCTCCATCCACATCCTCTTCATCTACCTTTTTTAGACGCTCACTAAAACGAAGATGATATCTCTTCATGATCCCACAAGAGGATTGTTTATGCAAATGCTCGAAACAGTATAGATGGTTTTTTGAATCTTGTAATCAATTGGCTTGACATCTAATTGCGCACATATAATACCATAAGAAATTCTATCTGTAACTGCATTAGTCCTTACTAGCCAACTTTTTAACATGCAGCCACCCTTATCTTTTCAATGTGATTACACTTAGAAGCCTAACATCTGTTTCGCAAAGCATAACCTAACTTACTGGATCTCTTAGCGTGAGATCTTTTCCCAATTTCTCTCAATGTTGTTCTCATGAAATTTGTAGATGGTATTTGCATCCAGAGTATCGAGCACCCTGGTTGTGTGTGGGACTCCAAATTCTTGGAAAATGGTGACCTTGTGACAGCTTGTTCTGATGGAATTGCACGAATTTGGACCTTGAGCAAAGATAGGGTTACTGAGTGTATTGAGGCCGAATATTGCTCCCTACTTTCTCACTACAATTCTACCAGGTGCTGCTTTCTACTCTTTGTTTGATATTTGTTTGTAGACAATTTGCAAGGAATCGTAATATATAATGAGATTATAGAAATATAGACAACAGGTGGTTAGAAGGGTTTTTGGTAAGGAGACATTCTATTCAATCTGGGATTGGCAATAAATTCAAGTATTTTCTCCTAATGGCTTTATTTTTCTTTTTTCTAGCTAGTTTCTTACCTGTCTCCTATCCACAACATTTAAAGTTTTGACCTTTTAGTAGTAGAGGTATGTACGAAAAGTACTCATTACCAATATTTTGATCTGAGCAGAGGATGATTATCATGTACAAACTTAGGGAATGGCATGAAGGCCATGTCTAATCCAACCTACTCCCTCTCTTGTTTCATCCCCCGTGACAACTGCCTTATTTCACGATTGGCCGCATTAGACTGCTAGATTTGTCCTTGTTCACAACATTAAAGCTTAATCTGTCCTCCTCGATGACAGGAAAGCCAAATGTAATGATTAGAGTTTTCATTTACTTATATGAATATTTGATGGGGTTAATTATAGTGTTGTTAGGACTTAATTGAGTGGAACTTTATTGATTAATTGGTGATTAGTATTGTAATTTAGTTGAATAAATCTTATTAGAAAAAATGGAGATGGAATTCTATTAAATGAGAAGAGAGGTGGAGATGGAAATGACCAAACCAGCCCAGAAACATACTAAAAGAAAACTTAAGGGAAAGTAATTTTTGAACGTTCTAGATAACTTCTAAGTGAAGTAGTCTATTAGGCAAATTCTTATTGGTTAGTAAGGGAGACAAATTCTAATTGGTTAGTAGGGGAGGTGAATTTTTATTGGTTAGTAAGGAGACATGTTTTTATTGGTTGGTAGAAGATATTAAATTACCAAACTAGCCTTTTGAGAAAGTTCTAAATAACTTAAGGATGAAACAACTACGTGGCTATAAATAGGGTTGGGGGGATAGAAGAAGAAAACAACCTAAAAGAGGCAAGGGAGAGATGAATTGTAATTGATGTTCTAAATGATGAAATATGTCCTTTACAAATGAGTTATACTGGATCTCTTCTGAGTTCCATCCATTATTAGTGTCATTTATCAACTGTTTTATCATTTGATTTCATGAAATGCTTGTGATTATTTAATAATATCTATGATTTGAAAAGATGTTTTGATGAGTCACTTGATATTGAATTTTTATGGTTATCGATCTTAAAGATTTGATTGACTTATTATTTTTGATTCAGTATAGTGAATACTATATGATATGCCATACTCCTTAGTGGGTTTGGCAATTAGTTCAAGTCTCCAAATTTTCCACAAATTGATGAGCCTATTATTGGTAATTCAATTGAAGATATTTCTCGTGTGTGATTTATAGAAGAAGTTATTGAAACTCAAGTGTTAGACAATTGTTCTCATTCTTTTCTCCTGAAGTTGATACACTTGTACAAATACTACAATTAAAGAGTCACTAAAGGAAATTGCTGAATTGGGTGTTAGAAAAGAACTTGAAGAACCCCCATCTTCATTGCTTGAAAATATCATAATTTCATTTAATTTTGACTTGTTGATTGAAGAGTCTTATGAGGATGCATATTATTGAGATGTTATTCATGATCACTCAAAGCTTTTAATTGAAAAATTAATTTGCCAGGTTTGGGTTCAATATTATTGGAGGTATTAGATGAATACTTTCTTTCTCAAATGCAATTTATTGTTAGTCATAACATGAAGTTGCCAACTCAAGGACAAGTTTTTCTTAAAAGAGGGGATTGATGTTGTATAGTTCAACTCATCATTTTGCGATGCTAACAAGATTTCTCATAGTCTTCCTTTAACAACTTTTGCTAATTTTCTTCCTTCAAAACTCGAAGACTATACGCGGAGGAAACAGTCTTTCTCAAATCCACTACCCAACTGCTCTATGTATCAGCGCTAGAGACGTCGATAGTCTCAAATTTGTCCCTTCCCTTTATTACAAATCCTGTACAATCTTTAGCTTTAATGGTCAATCAGGGGATCCTCCATACGCCTCTCATTGGCTTGCCAAGATAAAAAAATGATTCATCAACTTTTGCGGCAATAGGGACGGAGCCTTTTGGTCCGGAGAGTGCGCCACCTTGCTCTACTTTACTTGATGTTCGTATGCTGTCTTCTCTCTCCCACCCACTGAGGATGAAGTTAAACAGAAAAATAAAAGTGCCGAGGACAATCTACACATTTCACCGCTCCATTGAAATACGATATGATGACAACGTAGCAATTTCATTGATCAAGAAGGAAATTCAAAAGGAACTCGAGTTTTTAGAGCGATCGCGCAGGAATTGAGACAAGACTTTTCTCTAAAAAAGAAAGGACTTGCTATCTTTGGGATTTGCTACTACACCGCTGCTCCATACCTTAGTAGATCGACTCTATTACATAAGTTGATTTGGGACGGAAACACGGCCCAGACTCCAACAGGAGGCAGCAATGGGGAATTTTCCACAATAGGTTTTTCTCTCATGTTTTTCTTCGTTTATGGTTCAATATTCTGATGTCTTAGGCGTAGAGGAACCACAACCAATCCATCTAGAACTTGGTGGTTAAACTCTACTGCGGTGATGATACTATCGGGGAGGTCTTTAGTGGAATTTCTGATGTCCTCTCAGGTGCATCAATTAGTAGGTATGAGAGGATTAATGTCGGAAACCCAAGGATAGATAATTGATTTACCCATTCAAAGTAATTTACTCATCTGTAATGCATTGTATGTCCTATAATAGGTCCCATTCTTCTACCATTTCCGTGGAGTCGACGACTATTCATAGCTATTACCTTGACACTAAAGAAGAGTTTGACCCAAGGCTTGATTTCTGTCCTAGTTGATCCGGAATCGACATTCTCACGACTTCTGTTGCTCCATCCCTTAGGGGCAGAGAAGAACTCATCACTGCCTCGGTTGTGCTACTAGAGGGTTGAGGGAAGTTGAATAGGAGAGCACTCATCTTGGGGTGGGCTTGCTACTTAGATGCTTTCAGCAGTTATCCGCTCCACATTTGGCTACCCAACGTTTACTGTGGGCACGATAACTGGTACACCAAGATGTGTCCTTCCCAGTCCTCTCGTACTAGGGAAAGATCCTCTCAATGCTCTAAACCCCAAACCAGATATGGACTGAATTGTCTCACGACGTTATGAACCCAGCTCACGTACCGCTTTGATGGGCGAACAACCCAACCCTTGGAATATTGATGATAGTGACAATATTGATATTGAAGATAGTGACAATCTTGATAACCTTAATACGGAGCTGCAAACTATGACGAATGTGCTAACTATGTATATGATGCCAAAAATAGACTGATTTGATATCACCCTTCAATTCGAATTAGCAAAAGCATTGTCTCCTTGCATCATATGGATTCCAAACATTCATGATCTGTATGTGAATCAGGCTAACAATAAGTTCTTTGAAAATTGACTATTTGTTCCTCTATTAGAGGTGTTCCAGAAATGTCTGTAATCTAATAAATAGCTCTACGAACGAATAAATCAGATCGAATTGGAAAATGGAAAGATTTGTACATGTATCACACATTGATCAAAGAGATTCAACAACTAAAAGAAAGATCGATTCTTTGGGATCCTTCCTTTCTTCAAACGAAATGAACAGAGATAGAATTAGATCGATTCCCAAAATGCCTTTCTGGATATTCCCCAATAACCCGGCTATTCACGAAACATGAGAAGCAAATGAATAATCATCCGCTTCCGAAAGAAATCGAAGAATTTCTTGGAAACCCTACAAGATCAATTCCGTGGATTGGATTTCACTTGCCTGTCTACGGCTCCTTTGCGTGTGCTCTAGCTAGAAGTTTGGTATAAATTGACTGTTGTGTTATTAAGTATATTCATTTAAATTCTTTTCTCTATAAGAGGTGGACTAGAATAACCTGATTGAAGCGTAATGATCATACGTCTATAATCCATTGTATGTCCTATAATAGGTCCCATTCTTCTACCCTTTCCCTGGATCGATGATTATTCATAGCTATTACCTTGACACCAAAGAAGAATTCGACCCAATGCTTGATTTCTATCCTAGTTGATTTCTATCATAGAATATTCTCTTTTAGTAGTCTATTATATGTTTCCTAGTTATATTAGAAATGTTTAGTTTAAGAGGTTCTAATTATGTTAGACTTATTGACTATTTTAAGTTGATTTCTCATTAAGAAGTTTCTTATTTTAGTTGAAGTCTTATTTATGTCTTTCCTACTAGAATTAGATTTTTTTTCCTAGTTTAACTAAGTCTTATTTTGGGTTTGTCCTAGAACTAGAAAATGGTCTTTTCTCTCTTATAAATAAGTGAAGTTCATGTAAGCTAATTGAGAAAAAATCAATGAAATGGGAGAAACAATAGACGAAAGGGGAGAAGTAATAGATGAAGTCTCAAGAATGAAGAAAAACAAGAATAACACTTTGTATTCTCAAGCAAAAATAACCAAAACTTATTGTTATTGATTAGCCACATATTTATAGACTATACATGATATAAACTAATTCTAGCACAACTTGAATTTCTAATAAAAATAAAATCCGAAAATAACTAATAATTCCCTAAAATATAAAATTACATAAAAGTCCTAAAAACATAATTAACTAGTAAATAAACCCAAAATACTATAGATGCCCTGCATCGAAGCGTTGTCGGCTTTTACTGTCATTGATCATTTAAGAAGAAATAAAGTTTATTTTCTAGTTCCATAGCTTGTTTAATATTAGTTATCTATCGTTTATCTGCCATTGTCATCATTAAAGTTGAAGTAAACAGTTGGACAAGGAACAGGTTTGTACCATATTTCTTTATTTATCTCAAGGATTGCATCAGTCACCTTTCTCGAAAGGCTATTGTTTGTGCCCTTTGTGGTATGACGGAACCTCTCATGAAAATTTTCATAGTTGTGACACTTGTTGAGTTGATTCTTTAGTTCCTAGTTTTAGTTATGTTCTTTCTGCTGATTCTTGTTTTCCCTTTTTGTACGGTTTTAGTAGTGTATTCTTCAATGATCTTTTAGTGCTATTCACTTTCTTTCATCAAATTGATTTTTAATTCTTTCAAATTTATTTATAATTTAAACATCAATTTTTAAATAATTGTGAAGTATTCATAATTCCCTGATCAGTGGAACATTGCCAATTTTCAGGAAGGTGGGTGGGTTGAAGTTGCAAAATTTGCCTAGCTTAGAAGCTTTGCAAGAACCAGGTTCTATAACTATTGTTCCACGATATATGCATCTTTTGCTGATCTGCACCAAATTTTTATGGTAATCTGATTGTCTTTTTGTACTTATTTTTGTTCTATTCAAAAGGTACCCATGAAGGGCATACAAAAGTTGTGAGGGAAGGCGATAATGGTGTTGCGTATTCATGGAATTCTAGACAACACAAATGGGACAAAGTATTGCTTTCCACTCTTCTATTTATTAGTTTGTTGAACGACTATGTCCTCTATTCTTTGTCGAATAATGTCCTATGTAATTGTTTTCCATTATAATATTAGATCGGAGAAGTTGTTGATAAGCCTGGAGGTAGTGTTGATGGTGCATATTTTGATGGTGTTCGATATGATTATGGTATTGCTTTTATTCATTAATCATTCAGCAACTTGGAAAATATTATTAATGATTTGTGCCTGATTCAGAAATTTTCATTCAGTATTTGATGTAGACATTGGTGATGGAGAACCTATCCGCAAATTGCCTTATAATCTATCAGGTTTAGATGATTTGAAGATCTGAGATTTTTTTAATTTAATTTAATTAAGGTGGTGTATTCCATCTTTACTTGGCGCTCACTATGGTACATTTCTCCAGAGAATCCTTATGCCGTTGCAGATAAGTGGCTTCTTAAAGAAAACCTTCCATTATCTTATCGCCAACAGGTTGTAGAGTTCATACTGCAAAGTACAGGGCAGGATAATTTCCTTTTGGATGCTTCATTCCGTGACCCTTACACTGGATGTGAGCATCTAAAACAATAGCATCTTACTATGGTTACTTGAAGTGAAACTTACATTCATTGTATTCTGATGATTGCATATGTTTCAGCTAGTGCTTATGTTCCTGGTGCAGCATCTATTAGATCTGGTATGCTTTTTCATTTATTGAAGTAATGCATTTGGTTGCAGTACATATTCATGTATGTGAAATAATCTCATACTTGTATGCATGTCTCAGATTCAACTCCAAAAGTTACTCATAAGCATGTTCCAAAGGTACTTAAACCTTGAATTTTTGTAACAAAGTTTGTTTCTTTCTTATTTGTAATATATATAAACTTAAAGCTGAGTCTATGAGGTTTCCAATTTTTCAATTTTATGTTTGGGTCCTAATGGAGGTTTAGCTCAGAGAAGCTAGACAAACAATCCAAGCATGAAGAATTGGTCAAAAAGGGAAGAATAGTTAAGATGAATAATAGAAATAATAGAGAGATATATCAATGCTAAATTCAATTCGTGACCAATTTTACAATGAAGGCTTGGAGCCAGATTTATGAACTGAGAGTAAAGTCCTAATTCTAGCTCAGAGAAGCTTGACAAATAATCCAAGTATGAAGAATTAGTCAAAAGGGGACAACAGTTAAGAACAATGAAGGCTTGGATCCATATTTATAGACTAAGAGTAAAGTCTTAATTCTAGTAATGATTTGAAGAAGACTTGTAAAATAACGTTATCAATTATAAGACTTCTAAGTAAACTTAAGGAACATAAATGATGAAATTCTTTTCAAAATAAGCTAGGACTCTAAACAATGAAGCTTCAGTACATGCTTCTTAACAATGTTACACTTATATTGAAGATCTGTAGCTTCTTAACAATGTTATGCTTTAGAATATATATATCCGCTGATCTCAATGTTGACATTCTTGTCAAAAGCATTCCATTTGTTCAGAGCTGTTTGCCAAATTCTCATCTTGAATGGCAAACAAAATCTGTCTGAACCAAACCTAGAAGTAAGCAAGTAAACCAATGCATCAAACTGAACCAAGTGGAAGGGACCTGACCTGAACCACAAGCAGGCTTAAACCAGATAAAATCAGATCTGAACTGAAAAATTTTTCCTAGTAAGAAAGATCTGATGCTGGCCTTCTTTGTCTTCAATGAGGCAGTGGTGTCAGCCTTCAATAATCAGAGGGGTAGTTAGTTGGCAGCAAGGAAGCAAGGTAGCAAAGACAACCAGAAACTGAAGAATGGAGGACTAGCAGACAGAACAGGGAACAACACTTGGAGAATGATGAGAGATGGGGGAAGAGGTGCAGAAATCGGACACTGAGTAGGGGAGGATGGGAACAATGGCTGCTGGGGAAGAAAAAACTGGGAAAGGTGAGGAAGGAGAAAAGAGCATAAACTAAAAAGGCAAGAGAGAAAAAGGTGGCCAAAGCTAGAAGAGGGGGAAAATCAGAGAAAGAAGGGAGGAAAGGTGGCCAAAGCCAGAAGAGGGGAAAAATCAGAGAAAGAAGGGGAAATCGGATACCTCAAGGACCATCTATAATATCCCAAATCCGGTTCACTCTCAAATATAACTGGAATTGTTACGATAAATGAGACCAACTTTTACTTTGATTAAGTTGATCAACCTGAACCTAAGCAGAAGAGACCTAGACCCTCTAGGCGTCTCAAGACAGAAAAATACCACAATGCACAACCAATGCATGCATGAGATGTACACCTTAGTAGGATTCTACATGAATGTCATGACAATTCACCATCTTTAAAATCAATTAAATTACGGTAAAATTATAGAAAATTCTAAAATAGAATAGATATAGTTTTCCTAAAAGTGCAATGAGGGGCCAACCTGTTTAACACCATATAAAATTACAACAACATTATATAGTTTTTAGAGCACCATATAATCACACAAACGACAACAATAACTATTATAAGTTGGGTCTCGACCCATCTGCTGATCACATCCATCACAACCGCTATATCAATCTCAAAATATTCAGCCATTTTCAACATAATATAAACACATCACAAATAACAAATCATGACAAAATCGCACAACAAGCAATACACGCTGCGCCGGGTCTGTGTGTGCAAATAGCAATTCCTACTCCTTCGCCAAGGCTGACATATCCTACTCTTATTCCTCACCTACATAAATAATAGAAAAATATCAGTAACGGATGTCACTGGTTTGGAAATAACTAAAAATCAAACTGGTACATTAGAGATGACTCTCATGTAAAAGAAAACAATCATATAACTTCATCCAAACACTCTAAGGGCAACTACTGAGGAGTCATCGAGCTGCAGACCAGATGGCATCCCAAACTGACTGGTATTGTGCCACTCTTGGCATTTTCTTAAAAGTCCCACTATCGGGAAAATGAGTATCCTAAGCCCTCTCCAAACCTCCATATTTCTCCTAGCCTAAAGTACAAAGGCCGAATATTCTCAGGCAGTCGCTATCAGTATTCTTTGATACACAAGTCTAGACTTGCACTGTACAAAATAATAGCCGTCTACTTTGCTCTTCTCCAGGTGTGCGAAAGCTCAAGACGTGGAGTTATTAGGATCCCTCAGGAATGGGACGACCCTCTCACACATTCACAATCTAGAGCCTATTGTGACTTACACATGCACCCTCTCACAGTATGTGTAAGTCAGTTTCCTCATCTCTTGGCTTACAAGAAAATCCGACAAAAATTATATTTATAGGGTTGGGAAGGGAATTATGTAAATAGGCCTGAAGGCAACTTATGGTAGATCTGAATTTTTGAAAACATCTCGAGGGTTCTCATCCTCGAAGGTTCTTAATTTCAGAAGAACGTTACGTTTAAATGGCTCGTGTTAAGTGGGATCTGATAAAACGACCACTTAACACGCCTTGTGATCTATAAAACAAAATAATGATGGAATAGAGCGACAATCAAGAGGCGAGTCCTAATGGACTTGGTAGAAGCTCCAAGTGTGGTCTAGCGCCTATATGGTGTGATCATATACCAAACTTACACAAACAAAGCTACACACTAACGCCCATGCCAATTATATGTTGTGTGCATGAAATAGATGCTTATAATGATAATCACAACAATATCACTAAACATTAGCATGGTACACGAAATGAACAATTAGTATGGTGACTATACACCAACTACATCGATTTAAAAAAAATGGTAAGCAAAACTACATGAAACAAAGTAAATGTTGAAGCAGTAAATATCTAATGAGATAATATTACTATTACATGATGACTATAACGACCTCTTATATCCATAATCTAACTAATCATGATGTGACTGTCATAGTTACAAAAATCGGAATCGGAGTCTGAATCGGTTTCTGAGGGAGTCACTAAATCGGATCAAATCAGTCTAAATCGGTCAAGAATCGGTTCAGTTGAATCGGTCTAAATCGGTCCTATACAAAAATTTAACAACTCATAACATAAATACATAAAATACATAATTACATAATTTCTCAACACAAATACACAAGTTTATAGTTTAATACAAACACAAAAGATAATCACTATTTATCATCATAAGACTACAATTTCATAAGTGTAACGTTTGATATATCATCATTTGTGCTCTATCAAATGATAATAATAAGTCATCAATACAAGTCCACAAAATCAAGGTTTAGCACAATTTTACATGGTTAATACTAAATCATCCAATTCATTATCTAAAGCATCTTCGGTGTTTGAATCACTATTACCAATAGGAAGAGTAGAGCTCTCACCCACATCAACATGAGCCCCTGCGTAAAAGGAGGCATAGATCTCCCACGCATGATAAAATTCAATAGAACTTAGCGAAAAATGTTCAGCGTCTATATATCCCAACAAGGCTCTAGTGAGAAGATTCAACAAAACTTAGTCATAGCATGTAATTAAAAATGTTCAAGAATTCCAATACTCTTTTCATGTCATAATCATCAATAGCCCTGCCAATCATAACATAGCAATTCCTTTGAATGAGAAAAATAGCAACCTGAAATTTACCAAAACTGCATAAACTTAAAGATAGCATGTGAATTGGACAATTAAATAGAAATTTACAAGTCAGTATTCCTAAAACTACTATAGCAGAAACCAACATTTTTTTCAAAAACACTTACCATTTCAAGTAAATTGCCAACTATGATAGATCCGATAGGATCATAAATTGCATTCCCTGCAGTTCTCACAGCAACCAATGAAGCAGCTGCAACAGCCAGTCCAGTCACTGCAGCACCATCCTTCAATGGTGAGATGGGCTGAATGAATATAAGGATATAGCAGACAGCCAAACTAACTTACAAAAGCACTTGTTAGCAATGGCAATCATCACAATTTCATCTAAAGTAACTTACAAAAGCACTTGATAACATTATTGTAAACAGCAGACAAACAAAAAAAAAACAAAACAAAGCAACTCTAGAAAATAGCAGACATAACAGTTATAAATCATCCATTAACCTAGGGTTTTCAGTATTCAAAATTAAAAGAAAGCATGTTTTAGAGTGTTTAGTATCAGCAACTGGCATGAAGTAAAAGATTTAGCCTAAAGATGGATCCATGTTAAACAATACAAGTAATTAAAAATCATGTGATTGCCTGGATGCAGCCAACAGAAATAATAACAAATCATGCTCAGATGACCAGAAGAGTTTGACATATTTTCATCCCTTCCACTGCAGCACCTTTTTTAATGGCATTTATTGCTACCAAGAGGGTGGCACCTATGCAGAATTTGCACGATAAGTTTGCATGACAAAGCAGCTCATAAAGATAAGAACGAATTGAAGTTTTGTAAAAGCAGTACCTTCAATTACAAATGACCCACCAATAACTAGAGCTGCATACTCAATATGAACAAGCGTCTACATCAAAATGCAATCTCTTAAACACCAAATGCCAGGTTTCATAGCACGTAGCGATATTATATTGACAACTTTCAAAGGTAAGGACAACAACATTAACAATCTTATGAAACCCACAAGGTTTGGACACCAAATGTTCATGCATATTTCAAAACAATTCATCTTCTTTGTTAAATAATATAACAGAAAAGGCAAGCATGAAAATTTAAAAAAAAATTCTCACACAAGGGGAGGCGGAGGGAGGGGCCCACACGGTGGTGGCGGAGGGAGGGGCGACGCCGAAGGGAGGCCGAGGCACACAAGGGCAGTGGCGGAGGGAGGGCCGAGGCCGGTGGCAAAGGTGTTGGCAGTAGAGGGAGGGCCGAGGCAGAAGGGGGCAGCGGTAGAGGGAGGCCAAGGCACACAGGGAGCGGCAGAGGGAGGGGCGACGCACATAGGAGTGGCGGCGGAGGGAGAGCCGAGGCAGAAGGGGCGATGGCGGACAGGCGGAGGGAGGGGCGAGGTATTGGGATTTTAAGTTTTTAAAATTTTAATTCCACTTTTACTCATACATAAATAATTTATTCATTAAGATATTTAGGTTATTTTCGTCATTTGCCCATAAAAACCGATTCTCTCCAATTTATGCCGATTTGAAATCGACCGTGAATCGGTACGAATCAGGCAATTCGACAACGATTTTTTAAACTAACCGATTCAGCCGTTTTTTGGATCGGATGCATTCCGATCCGATTTTTGCAACCTAGGTGAACGTACACATGTATGAGAAGGTAAGGAATATAACAATACCATATCAATCTAGTGACAACTCAATTATTATAATTCATCCAACACTTACATATAACAATGATAACAAATAAAAACAAAGGATAAAATGAATTCAATCCTTTTTAATATCACTAATATTAATAAATTCAATATGTAGGACAATTAGGGTTTTTAAGTTAAAAGTTCAAACACTATCCTTTTATTTAAAACTCAAAGCAATTATTTCCATCAGCTTATTAATCAATGAATATCTCCTTCCCTTTTTATTTGAAACTTATTACTGGCATTAGTAAGAACATGGCACTGCAATTAATATGTGATGAAAAGTTATGAGCATGCTAACAAGGAAAAGTGAAGGGGGAAGTGTAGCCTCGGAGGAGACTTAGCTGGTGGTTGCTGACAGTTGCCAAGGAGAGGTGACGGTGGCAGCTGTTGTGCAGCAAGGGGAAGGGCTGGGGGGCTAGGGCTAAGATAGGAGGGGGAAGTGGTCTGGGTTGGCAGCATGAGTGGCGGCGGCAACATGCAGCCGACGACTAGGTGGTGGTGAACAAAGGAAAGGGAAGGAGAAGAGGGGGGAAGGGAAAGGGGAAAGGAAGGAGAAGGGGGAGGTCGGCAGCGGCTGCCAGCTGCGCTGCCAGCGGCGGTGAGGGTTTGGAGGGGGAGGATCAGTGGCTTGAGAAGGTGGGGTGGTCGGGCTTGAGGGAAAAACAGGGGAGGATTAGTTAGGTGTTTTTTTTTTCTAAATTTACATTTGGCTAGGATCAGACCAATTAGGTGTAAAGTGAGTTTTAAAAGCTCCTAAAAAGTTGTCTAAGGGCTATGTCAAGCATGTCATGGATGCGAGTCAAAAATTAAAATGAAAAATAAAACAAGTCTGACATCCGTTGAATGACATGCTCTAAAAGCTACCAACTCAACCAAAATCCTAACCAACGCGTCCTAATATGATCAACAGCCTAAATTAAATTCTACGGTCCACTGGGTAAAATAAAATAAACATAGCATACTTTCATATATATTAATAACTCAGTCTGATACTGTGTAGTTAATGTTATCATCATGTACTCGGGTATACAATAACCCTCGTAGCACGAACACACGGTCGGCCTCAGCCCTGCACACGTATTCTAAAAGCTAAACCGACCCAGACAAACAATCAAACCGACCGGCTAATTACTATAACACCTTGACTCGGGTCACGTATTTTACACCATCTGTGCGAGAATGTTGTCAACACGATGACTCACAGACCATGTTACAACCTAAATGGAGGATAATCTCCAAAGAGATTGATGAATAATCCAACCACAAAGAGTTAGACGAAAGGGGAAAATGCTTAAGATTACTCAAAGCTCTATTCAATTCATAACCAATTCTCTATTGATGCCTTCAAGCATATTTAAAGTGATGTCCTGATTCTAGTAATGTTTTGAACAAGAAGACTCCTAAAATAAACTTAGGAACATAAGAAAAAAATTAAAATATTTTTTAAAAAATTTTAAGAAAGGCTCTTCCCAAAAGGGGACTCTAAAAATAAAGCTTCCACATATGCTCCTGTATCAGGTCCACTGACCATACTGTGTTGGAGGTCTACTAAGGCTCACACACTTTTGTTTGATCTCATGAAGAACAGAAAAATGAGGTTTGGTGTGGGAAAAGCAACTGATCTTCAAAACTTTGTCAAATTGATTCTCATATAAATCTAGAGTCTAGACTGTTTCTCTGACATCAATTATTTGGTATGGAAGCAACACCATGTTGGTATGAAAGACTTTAGAAACTCATGTATTGGAGTTGATGTTTGAGAATTTCATAATCAATTCGGCTATATTTTAATTTCATTTGTTTCTTGAAGGAGGAACTGGGTTTACTTCTTTTATATTTAGAAAATTTGAACTCCTGGCCTCAGCTCAACATTTTTGTCTACTTTTGACTATCTTTTTTAGAGTGATCTGAACTGTTAGTGATTAGTAAGAAAGTACCCATAGCAAATATTTTCATTTTTTATTGCTGGTCACCAAGTAATGGTGTAAAGATTTTAACTGCAAATATATTATGCTTCTCCTAACAGAAGGGGATGCTTATATTTGATGCCGCCCAGTTTCATGGGATTCTCAAAAAATTTCTGAGTTCAACGACAAGTTGGTGTCTGACAAGGTAAGAAGGGAGGCTATTTTCAACAAGGCAGTCCATTTAATGAGCAAAGACTTTTCGTTTGTGGAAAATACCATCTAATTGTATATATCAATATTGTATATTGCGATGCTGATCTTAAAACTTCAATCCGAATAAATCTTTTGCAGGATCAAAACCATTTAGCATTGAAGGAAGTTGAGTTGTCAAGGCTGTCTGCAGTTATTAGTATATTGCAAGATACATCACATTATCATAGCAGCACATTTGGTGATCTTGACATTAAATTGTTAGATAATGTTTTGAGAAATTGGCCAGTTGGCATGATCTTTCCAGGTTTGGCTTTTTTTTTCTGATTGATGATATATTAGTGGCAAGATATACAAGCAAAAGAAACCACTCATGATGCTTTTTCGCTTAAATTTTTCGCAGTTTGATTCTGTTCACTTTCTATGCTTTTCTTTTGGGATCTATGGTCGTACAAGTGGTCCGTGAATTAAAATAGGAGAATAATTTGCGGCCAAATGTGTGACCTCGTCCATTTCCATGATTGGGAATTGGATTTCAGTTGACGGATTCAATGACATAAGAAATTTTCTATACTTTGCAGTGATTGACATCTTAAGGATGATTGTCCTTCACCCTCATGGAGCAAAATTACTGCACAAATATATTGGAGATCAAAATGGTATTCAACTCTTAGTTACGTGGCCTTTTCTTTTTGTGGTTTTTCTATGGGGATGCTTTGTCAGCAATTTTTTTATGCTAACTTCAAATTGTTTTGACTGATCTGAATAACATGGTATTTCTACAATTATTTTGAAATGCCAGCTGTGCTAGTGCATCATGATTTATCCAAATAAAGATATTTGGTTTCAGATCTAATTTAGATTATTTATGGAGACAAAGGAGGATTGACATCAAGAAGGGCATTCGACCATCAAAGCTCTGGCATATGTAATTACATGGACACTAGTTTAGGATGCATGTCCCTAGCAACTTTTTGGTATTAAGAGGAAAAAGAAGGAGAGAGGAGGGGAGAAAATGAGTTCAAACCGACCATTGTGAATTCCATATTGGCACCTTAAATTAGAAGTTTTAAGCTGACTAACTAAATATAGCCATTCAATTTGGCAACTCGATTTTCTCTTATTCCTCTAAAGCATGACAACATAAAGCGCATATGGAGATAAGCAATAATACTCTAGGTAGGTAATCTTCTGAAAGAGCAAAAATCTGAGACCAGTAAGCAGAAGAGAAATGTGACTGAAGTAACTTGATGCAAGTGCGTATAAGCATCTTTATTTCAAACTTTTAATGTACTAACCCTATTCAAATATTATCAGGAAAAAATCCATTCAAATAAATGAATATTCTAATATTTTAATCTTACTCAAACCTACCGTCCTTATTAAGTTTGTTGCCATAGTTAGCTACTCTGCATCCTAAATTAGACAAAACGTTCCAATAAGAGGCAGCAAGGCAGCAATCATACTTCATCAATACAAAAACCAGTTGATGCAGCCTACTATCTTTGAAGACTATGCTTTCTTATAAGTAGTAGTCCAATTTTTTATGGAAATAAAGTTCCTAAATTAATAAAATTCTGTTAATCAAAAACTTATTATGGTAAATCCTAGGTGAAGGATGCTTCTTCTCTGCGTATGCCTTTGCCAATTGGAATTGTCATCCATATGATCCTGATTCACTTTCCTTTTTGAATGTCTTTTCAAAAGTTGTGGTTTTTCTTTTTCCTTTCTCGAAGTAGGTATCAGCTAGGTTCTAGTTTAACCGTCTGTCTGAAATTTTTGAATAACCTATACAAATGATTTCATTCCATATACATTTTTTTTATCTGAGTCGTGTTTGGTTATGTTTTAGAGTCTCAATTGTTTTGCTGTTGTACATTGTTGCCAGATATTTTTATAGAGATTTTGAGGAGGATTTTGGCAGCACCTATAGTGGCAGCTAATCTTTTAACTACCATTCGAGTTTTGTCCAATCTATTCAGTTGTTCATCCTTTCATGAATGGTTGCAAGTGCATTGCTGTGAGGTAAGGTCAAAGTTTTTTCTTACAAATTATATGCTCAGTTTTCAGCGTATCCATGTATTTGGAGAAAAGAATATGCTATACTAGGTGTATGATTTTTTTTACCTAGATTTTTGTTCTCTATGCTATTTAGCATTATGATTTCTTTACCTTTGCAGTTGCAAATTTTAAGAAATTTATGCAAATGACCTGACCGCTTTTGAAATCAAATTGAATTATCTTTTTATTGGTATTTACAGATTCTTGACGCATTTTCAACATGTTGGTCTTCTACCAACAAGAACATAGCCTTGTCATGTTCAACTTTGATTCTCAAGTAAGATCACCCCCTCACCACTAATCCATCTTTTTTTTTTAAACTGTGCTGGGATGAAATATTGTGGAGCACGCCCGATGGAATTCTGTTTTTCAGTTGCAGTGCATTTTTTCCCGTTGATAATTTTGAGAAAGCAAATTGATGGGTGGTCTAAATTTATGCCATTGATCCCAGTCTTACTGGGGGACATATAATTCATTGCATCTCTTTTAGTGTTTGGTAATCAACTACTATCTGTGATTACTTAGCCTAAATAGCTAATTGTAATTTCTCCTTCAGTTATACGATTTTGTTGATTGCAAACAAAGATCATAAAGGTCAAGCACAAGTTCTTTCGGCAGCTATAGCGGTGTGTTTCAGTGGTTATTTGTGTTTTGTTACCGATTAATAGATGATGAATGTCATCATCTGCTACTAAGTTTTTTTTTCTGTTAACAGCTGGCAGAGGATGAAAAGCTTGATGTTGATTCTAAATTCCGTGCTCTAGTAGCTATTGGGACACTTGTATCCTTAGTCATCTTATTGTTATGTTGTGTACGTACATTTTCAGTTACTAATACTATGTTCCAGTCATGGTTTTCATTAATGTGATTGATGGTTTAGGGGAGTTTGTCTAGAAGCTTTTCTGGTCACTTAAATCATAAGATACAAGGTTAGGTTGTCCTTGACCTAAATAAATAAAAGATGCTTGATGGCTTAGTGAAGAAGGAAGCAATAGATTTTGATGTTCAGAGCATTGCAGCGGCAGCAAAAGCTTCAAAGGAAGTGAAAATATCGGAGGTGGGAAAGGATATTGAATTGATAATCAGATCTCTTTGAGAATCTTGTCAGGTATATGTGGTACACCTTCAAAAGAACTTGTACGTCTTTTAGCATTTTGAAAAGCATGTACTTTGTTTTACACTCGTATGAAAGGACAGTTGGCTAGATTTGTTTGATACCATGTTATGTTTTTCATTTACAACATTATGTATATCTGATGACTTTTAGTTACATGAAAACACAACTCCACAAATCAGTCCCGTTGCAGATCAACCCGATACTGATGAAGTTTAAGTTGATAAAAGGTTTCTGCTAAAAGCCTGATCATCACATGGCAGCTAAAGTATGCTATTGGAATAGAGAAAAACAGTAGCATAATTCATGTTTTTGTCTTGGTTTCCTAATTATATTAGGAGTTTATGATTTAAGGGTTTTCTAGTTGCTTTAGAAGCTATTTCGTATTCATGTTTGGAGTCATTATTAGTTGATTTCCTACTAGGATTAAGGATTTCAATTAGTCAGTTATATTTCAACATGTTTCTACTAGTACTAGAAAAAATTACATCTATAAATATGGCAGTCCTTTTTAGCCACATATCAATTTCAGAAACAAAATTTGTTATTTTACATCTATGTTCTCAACATTTTCTGGCTTGATACCCTCATCTCTTATCTTCTTCTTGCTAACTGCACCCATAAGATGAGGATTAAGTAGATAAAAAATTTATTTTGGAGAACCAAAGGGCATATTATCTCTATTACTACTCGCCTGCCCACGGACATTTCATATGTCTATAAAGAATGTATCAAGGGGTAAGGGCAGAATGTTGAAATTGTTGTGGGACAAACATATTTTGTTGCTAGTTCTCAAGTGTCTGTTGCTTGGATCAGGTGCAAAGGTGGGAACCGTGGAATGGAGACCATAAAGATGTACTCAACTAAGATGGGGTTGATGTACCCGCACAGCGTTCGTATTGTCGACCACCCTGCCATCCTGATGCCTGTTCGTAGTGACGTCGTCTCTAAGCAACCACAAAGCCATAAGTTCAAGTTTCCAAAATTGAAAATTACATGGTGGTCAAAATCAATCGAGTTAAAAACTGAATCAAAGTTGTAAGGGTCAATTTGGGGATTCGAGTAAAACTTGTGACGTGTTTGACAGAATGCTAGCCTTCTTGAAAAAATAATTAAAAAAAAAAACAATGAAACTTGGGTTACAAAATTGGGCCAATTCTACTCAGCTGATTTAAATCAGATTAAAAGTGATTTGTGTCAAAAAATTAGACAAATCGGTCTTCGGTTCAAATCGGTCTATCAATCGCCCAATTCGAATTGATGTCAATAGATTCAAGTCGAATTTTAGCCGATTCTTAGAAGGCAGCAGGGAGGGAGCGACGGGTGATCATCTGGGGGGCAGTTTGGCGAGGGTGGCAACGAGGCGGCAGGGCGGGGGGGGGGGGGGGTGGTGACAGGGCAGCGAGGGAGGTGACCGGGTAAGGTAGGGGCGATTGGGTGACAGGGCGGGTGAAGGGGGGATGGGGCAGGGCCGACGGGGGGAGGTAGGGCTGGGCGGATTGGGCGGCAGGCGGCGTGCGGCGGCGGCGGAGATTGGCAGAGGTGAAGGATGAGCGGCGTCAGGGAGAGAGAAGAGGGGAAAAAATAGCAGGTGGCATTTCTGAAATTAAAAGTTGACTCGACTCTGACTTGAGTCAAAAATAATAACTAATTCTAAATAATTCAAAAATAAATTAAAAAAATATTAAAAATATCATAAAATATAATACATATTATAACATAAAAATGACAATAGAATTACATGTTTTATAATTAATATCTCACCAATTTTAATTAAGTTAAAATTTTTGTACATAATTAATTCCTGACCATTTTAGATCGATTCAATCTAATTCGGTGACTCTCTCGAAAACCAATTCAGACTTCTGATTCCGATTTTTGCAACTACGAAGAAAATTGATAATTGATTTTTCATTAAATGGTAAAAATACGGCATCACATCTTAAATACATGTGGATCTCAATAAATGTACATACTAGTGAGGGCAATTACTAGATAATTGCCTTACCAATAGTTTAAATCCCCATATTTTTATTTATTAGTTTTTTTTCTAAATTATACTAATAAATACTGGGAGTAATTATTTTTTCACAAAACAATGCACCATTTAAAATGTAATGAAAAAGACAACTACGAAGTGTGAAAGTTGCTTGGAAGGAGGCAGGCACACCTGGCATGGAAAGGGCTCGCACAACTAATGATCTTGCACAATCTATCCAAATTTATTCAACTAATGAAGAGTGGTATTTTATATTTATTTAGTAATAAATATTTGGCTTGGATGTTTATCTCAGAATTTTAATTTTAGTCATCCTTGCATGTAACTACAACCCTGAAGATCTACATAGAATCCTATCACATCTTAGCGTTCCTTGGCTATGAATAGAGGACGACTAAGGGGTGGATTATCCTCACCTTTCATAAAGAGGAAACAAGAGAATAAATACTATTGTTAGTTATGGTGAGCATTCGCTCAATTCAGTTTCTAACCAATTGAACTGGATTAATCAAATTTTGTTGGGCAACTGAATTTCAACCTGAATCAAATTATTCTTAAAACTAAACCGAACAGAACTAGAATATTTCATTTAATTCAGTTGGTAACCAAGTAATTGAAATATATCAGAAGTTATAAAAAATTATGAACATAACTATTTAATAAGTAATTTTAAATGTATGTGTCATATTAAGTAAATAAAATCTAATCATAAAAATATTAAACTTCTTGATAACTAATATAAAATATAGATTTTGGAATATTTTTTAAAAACTTGATTAGTTCACTTACTTTGGTTCAATTCGGTTTCGAACTAAATATCAATATACATATTAGTTTCAAAAACCAAACCAAGTTATTTTACAATCAAACATAATTGCTAATTCTGATTCGGTTTTCACTTTCGGGGTCATTCCTAACCATAATAAGTGGCTCCTTTTTTTGTTGTGCAATGGTGGTGGCTTCTTGATCGAACTTTCTTGTTGAGGTCATAATTTTAAAACTTATTTTTTACACCAAAAACTCTTCGATTCGACTCCACCCCAAGTTAAATTTCATAAATAACTCTTATTGACTAATTTTATGATTAATTCGCTAAGTCAAGTCATAATTTTTTTTTAGAATAGTTGAATAAATATATTTAAGCAATGTGAATCACATATTTATCAAATTCAAGTGTCAAATGAGTAATATATACTAATTTCACACAACTATTTATTTATATAATTAAAAATTTAATATAAATGACACACATTCATCTTAGAATTGATAATCTACTCCATAACACACCGAATCTAGTCCAAATTTAGCATTTTTAAACTATGGTTGTGATTACTTAGGACTTCGGGAATCACAAGGGAGCACTTGATTTTCAGTAGTAGTTTAAATCTATGTTCGTGTTAAGTAGAAGATGTGATAAATTGTGAACGGTTAGTATTCATTGTTTATAGGACTGCTAATTGAACGTGTCAGCTCATGAATCTTTGGCGTTCAGCTTGCCTTGACTCAACTTGAAACTCAACATTAAAATATTCGAGCATGAACTCAAATATTACGAGTTGAGTTCGAGCAAGGTAGTGTTCAACTTGACTCGACTCGATTATAACTCGAAATTGACCCGTAGCTCAACTCGAACTCAACTCGATAATATAATATAATAATATATATAATATCATTTGCCTATTCAAAATATATTTAAAATCATAGATAAATATTATTATTGATTACGTATTAAAGGAGGGTGATGGTGGGGATGTTTTATTTTGTATTTTTTGTTTTTTTTATCAAATATAAGTTGTCTTTGTAATCAAATGATCTACATTAAAACTTGAGACAGAAACCTTAACTGCCCTCGGTTAAGATAATCTTTATATATATATGAGCGTGAGTTTTCTGTGATGCAGCACAGGCGACTTGCCTGTGCTTGAGTTTGATACCAGCCGTTGGATTCTATCCAACGGCTGGAAATTTTAATCTTTTTATCTCCACCACCTCCACCTCCATGCATTTGTTCACAGGGCGGCGGCGCTTGTCTGGCTCGGCCGGCTGCCGGAGGCAGTGGTGGAGGGCGAGTTGGAGATCACGGACATCGTCGTCAGGTACGACCGCACCCTCCTCGTCGTTGACCCACGCCGCTGCGAGCCCAAGAAGTTCGGCGACCGCGCAGCTGCTGCCAGCAGCTCGACCTCAATGACCTGGTGGTGCCGCCACCAATGCCGCATCCGCAGCTGCTTCCGGAGGAGTTGGACTTGCCGGAGTTCGATGTGGTGGCCAAGGGCTGTAAATTCGCCCCCCCCCCCCATTCCTTTCCCCGCGTCGTGCCGCCTCGCCGCCTCAACGCGGCCTACACCCCCTACCCGCCGGCGTCATCAATTGTGGCTCGACCGACCTCATCCAGCGACGATGTTTGGGATCTTCACTGGCATCTTCGCCAGCAGCGCCTTTGCCGTCTGCTTTGCCAAGGTTCATCTTTGTCCCCTTAATCTAAATATGTCGTAGGCTTTTTTCCTTTGCTTTTTTTCTTTCAACTCTTGTATGGCTGTGTTGTTGATCTTGTTTTGATAGATCTGATTCATTAGATCCCTGCACTGTAATTTGTTGATCTGCGATGTAATTATGTGATCCATGCACTGGAATTTTGAATTTTGATGTGGATCAGTTATCTATGGCTTCATGTAGTGATGGAATTGAAATGTTGTTATGTATTTTAGTTGTGTATTCACACTCTTTGTTGAAAGTAAGCTGCTTTATTGTTGATGGTGGGAATGTGTTCACGATTCGATGTCTTGATATCTTTTACTTTGTTGTTACTCTTTGCTAGAGATGTTCACAAGCTGGTCCTGTAAATGCAGTTCTAGCCCCCACCCAGACCGTCTCCTTGTAAATGCAAGCAGGCGAGCAGAGCACTAATTGGGATAGAGTTTTTTCCTGGGGTATGTTGATTGCATTCCTTTCTTGGGCGGTGGTTGTTTGTCAGTTGCAAGAGCTGTTTCTTGATAATACATGAGTTGAGGGCTTTGATGGGTTCACCGTAAACTGCTTAAATTAACAGCAAGTAGATCTTGGTGAGCCTCAGCAAGAGCAATTAGAGTCTGTGCTTTTACATTTACTTTACCAAGCTAGTATATGTTAATGAGTGATAGTTGTCTCTCTTTTAAGAGAGCATTAACTTCCACTATTGTTGTCTGATTATGATGGCTGCTGCATTTATTTGGTGAAATTCCTGCATTATGAGAATTCTGAGAGTAGTTAAATTTAATTAGTTGAAGTACCTGTTGACTTTGATTCTATTTTAAAAGGTTTCCTTCTCACCTTCGCCGGATTAATTTGTATCAATTGCAGATCCATATTGCACAATCTTTTCATGTAATCTGCTTCTTTGCTTAGTTGAACTGTTGAAACACAGATTTGTGCTTCTTTCAGGCTTCATTTGCTGAATACATTTGCGATCGGCCCCGAGTTTTCCAAGCAATGTTTCCTGATGTTCGCAGAAGCCAAAGACTGAATGATGTGAGTGTCAAATGTCAATAACTTACGCAGGTTTGTTTTTGGCGTTGCTTCTATTTCCCGTCCAACTTTTCCTAAGAGCTTAGCTCTTATGTTGGCAAAGTGCGCAACTAATGAAACTGACCTCACCAATAATTTCTTCTTACTGTTTCATCTAATATTCAACATTCAGGATGAGTGGAGGATCCAAATGTTACCTTTGGAATTCCTTTTTCTGTCTGTGAAACCTGTTGTTGAATTTCTTCTTACTGTTTCATCTAATATTCTACATTCAGGATGAGTGGAGGATTCAAATGTTACCTTTGGAATTCCTTTTTCTGTCTGTGAAACCTGTTGTTGATATGAGATTGCTATGCCTCACTCAAGCTAAGGACTATCCAAGGGGAATTCCTGATACTGTGCCCACTGTTCTTCACCTTCAAGCTGTAACTTACTTTGCCTCCACTGTGTTATTTATCTTTATTTTATTCAGCCTGTAGTTATTCCATCTGTTGTTAAAAAATGACAATATTCCATTAAAGAAGAAGATTTTGTAGTCTAGTATCCCTTTTCTTCTCAATGAGACTGTAAGTCTTCCAATACATTTAGGGAAACTGAAACTTGAGGGCTAAGGTCCAGCTATGTTATGTTTTTGCCTTTGGACTAAGGAGCAATATTCAAGCATGGATAAATCATTTCTGATCTCAACCCTTTCCAATTGATATCTTTTTGCACCAATTTCTTAAATACTTTTTTACCTCGAAACTTTCTTGTATGCACCTAGTGTCATCCATTTGAATGCAAAATTAGAAATCGGTTGGTACACAAAATATATGTTGCTAACTGCAGTTCATAGATGACGTCGATGACAAGGAGGATATTTTGATTTTGCAGTGAATAAGTAGAATCTTTCTTTTAGTTCTTTTTCTTTATGGATACTACAATTCCCTCCTAAAAATTGCTCTCGAAAAAGCTAGACGGTAAGAAAAGGCAATGAAGAAGTTGGCTAAATTGTAGTTATTGATTCTAACTTTCACATGCTGTATTTTTTGCAGACTAGATGGCAGCTTAGAGAATTGGAGGATATATTCCAACCCACCAGTTTTTCACTCGGTATTGAGGGCACCCTCTTTTCTGATAAGAATGGTCCTCAATGCCGTCTGAAGGGCCAGATGACATTGAGTATCAGCTGCATTCTTCCACCAGCAATGTCAATAGTTCCAGAAGAGATAGTAAAAGGTGTTACAGAGTCTGTAAGTTCATCAACCCTCCCAGAAGTACATGAATAAAATGGCCAAATCTCGCTTGAGAAAACCTCTAGACATTAATTTTGTTTCCGTCTTAACAGTCTTTATGAATGCTAATGTGGTCATGAATGAAAATCCAGAATTTGCTTTAGATAAATTAATTTCGGAACAATTTTGCAGATTCTCACAAGACTAGTTGAGAACATGAAGCGAGCAGATTTTCTTTCTAATCTGTGTTATCATCCTGGATAGAGTTTCGCTAGATCACTAATTGGGACATGGTACTCTGGTGTATATGCATGAATGCGTGCATGCTTTTGGACAATTCTAAACTAAACTCGATCCTCCCAATTTGTGCTAAATCGAATCCCTGGAGCTGCTTTCACAACTTGAGAAGAAAAGCGTTGATAAATTGAATCCCAATATGTTTTTCATTAAATGAAACTGTTATGGATCTTTAGCTCAAAATTGGCAGAGCACTCAAGAAATGCTTGAGGGATGGTGGTTCGAATCCATCAAGATCCTACTTAGTAAATATTTGATAAGAATTTGAGACGTTGTAATTATGTAAAAAATAAAAAATTGTATGATTTATCATGGTTGTGTTCAAAGTAACATATATATGATATTAAAAATAATATAAATAGACAAAATTATATCATTGTCATTCAATAACATTACAGAAGATTAAAATCCACAAAATGCACAAAAAATACAATGACAATGTTTCCCCACATCTACAACTATACATTATATAAGCCCACAAAATCTTATTGTATGGAATCATTGTTATAATTGCTATGAATATTTTTACATGTAGTAGAATAATGACCTCTCTCATTACAAAGACTACACATCCGTTTTTTGTTTGAGCTTGAGCAACTTCGTATCCAGCCTTCAATCTGTGACTATTCTTGGGACGACCTTTAGTACGCAACTGAGAGGGGTCACGTACTACTATTTGGGGAATATGCTCCATTGAAGTTGTAACTTGTCTCTCAACAGACTCGTTACTTGTTTGTACTCTCAATGAAGATGAAGTCTCAATCGCATCAAGCTTTTCAACCAAATTTTCTAAAAGTGGTAATGCAAACTGATATCGCTCATCTGAACTTGTTCCCAAATCTTGCAATCGGATAGTCATATTCCGAAATCTCCATATTTGCAATGGGGTAAGTGAACTTGTAGAGGAATGAATGAGGTTGGTATCCTCACTTCGGCTTGAATAACAATATCTAGCTTTAATTGTCCAACGATATAACACATATTGACTTGGAATTTTGCAGAGTTGTTTCTTATGAAAAATTTTCAAAATGTGCATACACAAAATTCCTTCACTTTCAAATTTCTTGCAACTACATGTGACATTCACTTGTCCACAAGTTTGGTATGCAACAACATGTTTTTTAGCAGCATCATCATGTGGAAACACTTCATATTTTGTAATTGAACTCTCCTCACCGATTTTCTTGTAAATGCATCCTTGGCTCCTTTTTAATTGATCTTTAAACATTTCAAAATTTGATCTCGTGTACATAGCCCCAGCTTCAGCCTCAAGAGGAGAGTATCCACATAGCACAGGCTTGGAATTCAAAGTCTTAAAATCCTCTTGTTCCTCGTCAAATCTACGAGATTGTAACGCCCTATCATACTGCCTCACAAAATCTGCCAGTGGGGTTTGTGAATGCACAAATCCATCAAAAAATGAGTTCATGCTCTCGCTTCTTTGGCTCGAAGTCATACCGGCAAAGAACTTATCCTTCATGTATATAGATATCCAATGGTGTCTGACATCATACATGGACGACAACCAACTGCTTTTGTCCAAATTGTATTTTTCTTTTATAATCTTCCATTTCTCCTCAAATTCAGCGGTTGTATCACTTCTATATATCCAATCGCTATATTCTTTCTCAAATTCACTATGGTTGGACTTCAACTATTTTAGATGAATCATGGCATTATTAGATATGTGCCATGAGCAAAACCTGTGATGGGTGTTCGGAAAAACAGTTGCAATAGCCTTTCGCATTGCACCATCTTGATCTGTGATAATCGAAGTAGGTGCTTTTCCCCACATACATTTTAACCATGTCTTAAACAACCAAGTGAATGTTGCTTCTGTCTCATCAGCAAGTAAAGCACAACCAAAAAGTGATGATTGCCGATGATGATTTATACCTGTAAATGGAGCAAACGGCATGGAGAATGCATTGGTCCTATAAGTTACATCAAACACTATCACATCACCAAAGTTCATATAAGATGCCCTTGATCTCCCATCAGCCCAAAAAATATTTTGGGTTGTTCCATTCTCATCTAATTCAATTTCAAAGAAGAAGTCATTGTCTTTCACATTTTTCTCTTGAAAGTATTTAATAACACTTAAACATTGTCGCCCAACATCATTCTTATGGGTGCTTTTTAGATGGTTGCTGCAAGCTTGGCGCGTCACTATGTCTATGTTGATGCTATTAGAAGTTGCATTCAAAACTTTAGAGATGGCTGATGGTCTCATTCCTGTTTGATGCAGTGAATCAATCATATTCTTGCAGGATTCAGACAGTCGACTATGAGACCGAAGCTTTCCAACTTTGGTTGGAGTAGAGGAGTTATGACTATGAATGTCCAAAAAATATTCTACTTTCCACACTCCACACTTGCTCAGATGTATTCTCATATAAGCTTTGCAATCTTCTCTAGTCTCTCTATGCCTTTTAACTTCTCTCCCCATCTGCCTCTTGTCATTCATATTTTTTTTACCTTCTTTCGAACAGACTAATTTTCGAGATATGATACAGTTTGTCTTTCTCGAACGATAAAACCCACCCTTTCAAATGCTAAACCCTTGTCTTCTTGCATACTGGTTGTAAAAATCATATGCTGCTTTTTCTGAAGAGAATTCCATGCCCAAACAAGGGGTCATATTTATAAATGATTCGGATATTTGTACGGCTTCACCTTCAACTTGTGTTTCGTCAAAATCTTCACTAATCTTGTCAAATTCTTCAATTTCCACACAATCTTCTTCTGTAGTCTGCATTTCATGTTGAGTCAACCACAAATCATGTATCTGATCTTCATTATCTTCCATGGAACTACTAACATTTTTCCCGTCAGTATATCCAATGCTGCTATTTTCTTCCATCAGATATACAAAATAGAAAAATCTAAATCAACTTGAAGAACAAGACCAAACCAATTATTTTTCGATATTGAATTCCCTTGCCGGCGTCCAACTATTTCACAATGGCTTGCTCTCCTTCAAAGCCGTCGGCGTTGCCTTATCAATCTACCTGCTCAAAAAAAAATTCAAATATTGACAAAAACCTGCAATTAAAAATTTACCATTCGCTGATTATATATTTAATCTACAACAAAAAAAACTAAGCCACCAGTTTAATTCATGGTTGTAAAAATCGGAATCGAAATCGGAATCAGTTTTCGAAGGAGTCGGAATCGGAATCGGAATCGGTCTAAATCGGATAGGAATCGGTTCAGTTGAATCGGCCTGAATCGATCATATACAAAAATTTCAACTTAATCAAAATTAGTGGGTTATTAGTATAGAATATGTCATTCTGATGTAATTTTCATGTTATAATATGTATTATATTTTATGATATTTTTTTATATATTTTTAGATTTTTTTAAAATTATTTGGAGTTAGTTATTATTTTTTACTCGAGTCGAACTCGAGTCAACTTTTAATTACGAAAATGCCACTTATATTTCATCCCTCGTTCTCCCCCGCCGCCGCCACCGCCCTCACCGCCCTGTCACCCCGTCGCCCACCCTGTCCCGCCCCGTCACCACCCTCGCTGCCCTATTGCCCTGTCGCGCCCCCCCCCCCTCCTCGCCTTCCACCCCGAAGCCGCCCTCGCAGCTCGCCTCGCCCCGCCTCGCAGCCCGGCCCCGCCCTCGCAGCTCTCCCCGCCCCGCCCGTCGCCTCCCTCGCCCCTCGCCCTCGGCTCCCTCGCCGCTTGCCGTCGCCACCCTATCCCACACCACCGTTGCCCCCCAGCCTCGCCCCCCCCCCGGTCGCCCGTCGCCACCCTTGCCACCTCCCAGCCACCGGCCGGAATCGGCCGATTCATGGACCGATTCGGGCCTAGCCGATTCACGTTATTTTTTAAATCGGATCGCCGCCAATCCGATTTAAATCGATAACAGAAAACCAATTTAATTGGAACAAATTTCATCGCCTCAAGGATGCAGTGGACCAAATTTCAACCATCTCAAATTTCCATATCATAATGTATCCAGCCCAAAACATGAGACAAACCAAAGCCAGATTTGAGGAGGAAGAAGCCAATGCTCACCGGAACGGAGAGGCCAGTGCCGAGGTCATCGTCGGCGGTGCTATCTGGCCCGGAGAAATCGGAGCCAAACTCTACCAGGAAGAATGCGCTGGGTTCAGAGCAGAGAAACAGAGGAACAAGCAACCAGCTGGATCAGAGGAGGAAGAAGCCAACGCTCACCGGAAAGGAGAGGCTAGCACTGAGGTATTCGTCGGAGGCGCTATCCGGCCGGAAGAAACCGAAGTCGGACTATGCCAGCAAGAACACGCTGGATCAGAGAAGAAATAGCGAAATAGAGCGCGAAAACAGAGCAGCCAATTGGCGTCGGCGGCATTGATGGAGACGATGCCAACAGAGGACTCCGCGACCACCTCCTCACTGGACTCCAATGCCAACGCCTCCCGCCTTCTTCCCGCCGGCCGTGCTGCGTGGCGTCACGGGAGAAACAGAGGAACCAACGCCGCCGCACAGCTCCAGGAGAAACAAAGCAGGCAACTTCGACGGCATTGGCGGCATCGATCGAGGCGATTCTAACGATGCTCTCATGCCTCCTCACCGGACTCCCATGACAACGCGTCCCGCCGGCCGTGCTACGTGGCGTCCCAAGAGAAACAGAGGAACCAACGCAGCACAACTCTGGAAGAAACAAAGCCTTCAACTTATTCGGTGTTGGCGGCGGCGTCGATCGAGATGATGCCAACGGTGGACTCCGCAACCGCTCCTCACCGGACTCCCATGTCGATGCCTCCCACCATCATCCGGGCAGTGTGCTGCACGGCGTCGTGGGATGAACGGAGTGAGCAGATGCGGGAGAAGCAGAGCACAAGCGGGAGAAATCATAGAAACGCGGGATATTTTTTACAGCCGTTGGATAGAAATCCGACGGCTGTAAAAAAATTCAAGCATAGAAAACTTACCTGTGCTGCAGCATAGGAAAATTTTTACCATATATATATATCTATATATATACACACGAAAATACTACTATATGCTATCTTAATTGGCAGCGTATATGCAGCGCACATATCCCGGCCGTTGGATTTCGATCCAACGGCCTGGATCAATCAGCCACAAACCCCCCCCCCCCCCCCCGCGGTGCCCTGAATTTCCCTCCCGCTGCCTCGCTGCTTCCGGACCATCCCGGCCCCCGCCCGCCGGCCGCCCCCTGGCCCCTTCCCGCAGGCCGCCCCTCAACCCGCCTCGCAGGCCGCCCCTGCCCCCACCCCGCCCACCTCCCCTGCCAACCCCCTGCCCCCGCACCAGCCGCCTTGCCCACCTCCCATCCCCTGCCACCCCCTGCCCCTGCCCCAGTCGCTTTGCCCGCGCCCCTGCCCCGCCCCAGCCGCCGAGCCCGCTGCCCCCACCACCCTAGCCGCACCACGGCCTCCACCTCCTAGCCTCGCTCGGTGCTACGGCTCCCCCGCCCCCACCCGGTGAGGTCGTGAGCGGTCGCGCGGCGGGAGGAGGGATGAAACAGGGGATAAAAACGGGAGATGGCAATTTCGTAATATAAATTTGACTCGATCTCCACTCGAGTCAATAGTATGAAATATATTTTTTTAAAAATAATAAAATATTTTTATAATAAAAATTTAACTCGATCTCGACTCGAGTCAATAGTATGAAACAATTTTTTTTACAAAAAATAAAATAATTTTATAATAAAAACTTAACTCAATCTCGACTCAAGTCAATAGTATAAAATAAATTCTTTTTTAAAAATAAAATAATTTCATAATAAAAACTTGACTCGATCTCTACTCGCCTCCGCCCGCCCACCTCCCTACCACCCATGCCCACGCCCCAGTCGCTGCCCGTTGCCTATTCGAGTAAATAGTATGAAATATATTTTCATAAAAAAATTCGTAATAAAAATTTGACTCGATCTCGACTATGATAGCTCCGAATATTCAGGGGTGTCAGCGCAGTGATGGCGATTATCAAAGCAGTGATGTAGAATGACTATGGTAGCTCCGAATTTCATAATAAAAACTTTATTCGATCCCAACTCGAGTTTAATTGAGTAAAATTTTTATTACCAAAATATTCTCCCTTGTTTCTTCCTCATTTGTTTAGGAGTGCCACCCCTTGCCGGCAACCTTGCCGCCGACAGCCCGTTGGCCAACAATGTCGCCGCCTCGGGGCTGGATAGCATACTGGGAAATGTGCTGCGCCATTTCGTGTGGGACAGAATAAAGTATTTATTACAAAATTATTTTATTTTTTTAAATTTATTTCGTAATATTGACTCGATCTCGTGCAAGATCGAATCAAGTATTTATTATAAAAAAATTTTATTTTTTAAATTTATTTCGTAATATTGACTTGATCTCGTGCGAGATCGAATCAAATATTTATTATAAAATTTTTTTTATTTTTTTAAATTTATTTCGTAATATTAACTCGAGTCAGAGTCAGGGACCGAGTAAAGTTTTTATTATGATTTTACCCTCCCCTATCCACCCCCCCCCCGCTCTCTCTTGCCGCGGCGGGGGGCAGTGGTGGCGGACTGGAGCAGGGGCAGGGGAGGCTGGCCGGGGCAGGGGCAACGGCGGGACGGGGGCAGGGGCGGCCAGCGGGATGGGGGCATGGGGCGGCCGGCGGGCGGGGGCCAGGGGGGCAGGGGAGGCCGGCAGGGGCAAAGGCAGCGGCAGGGCGGCCTGCGGGGCAGGGGCAGGGGTGGCCGGCGGGACGGGGGCATGGGGCGGACAGCGGACTGGGGCCGGGGCGGCCGGTGGAGTGGGTGGGTGGGGGGAGGGGGGGTGTTGTTTGATTGTGGGCCATCGGATCGGGATCCGACGGCCCAAGCAAGGCAGCGCATTTGCACTGCCAAAATAGGGCAGCGCAATGTAGCGTTGCCCTATATATATATATATATATATAATTATATTATATTATATATTATTATTAAGGTTTAACTTAAATTAAATTAATTTATTAAAGGTAAGATTAATAGGCTACTAATATTTAAGATAAGTATGAATAAATATATATAGATATTATTTTTGTAATTTTTAATTTATAATGGGTTAATTTGAAATTATAAAAAATAAGAATAAATACGGTTATTCTCTCAAAACTCGTCATAGTTTTTCTTTCTAGTATCCCATCATCTAGAAATTCTAATTTTGGAGAACCAGTGTTGAATTTGGAAGATTAAAATTTAAGAAAGTCAAAAATCCTTTTGCTTTTACGGATTTAGGCATGCTTTCATTATTAAATTCAATTTTCTTAATAATTTAATATGAAGAAGAAGAAGAAGAAAGTTTTATTGTGATGTTTTTTTATCTGTATAATTTTGTTAAGTTAAATATACAACAAGTGGTATCCAAGCACCTTCGTGTTAGAGCATTGAGGATTAATTTGATTTGTATTTAATCTTGGATCAATATTTAGAAAAAGATAAATCTCAAAATAAAATCTTAGTGGAATTATTTAGTTTCATATCACATCCAGATCTAATGATGCAAAATCACAAAATAATAATAATTTGTATGAGAGAATAAATTTAAAGCATTACCGGTGGGTAGAGAAATTTTAAAAATTTGTATATGGGATATTTATTTTCAAAATAAGGTCTTCTTTTGATAAAATATCAAATGAGGAAAATAAAGTTACAAAAGAAAAAATATTATAATTTCAGAAATTTTCAAATAAAGATACTTTTATAACCATTTTCACTTTTATGTTATTTATATTAAGGATTATTAAATTCAAATTATGATTCAGTTATAATTAATATTTTAAAATTTATTAATTGCTACAATATACTACCAAAGTAACCTCCTTTTTAGAAATTTATTTATTTTAAAATATTAAGACTATTGTGTTTATATAATTCATTTGAATATTAATCGGCCCAAAGGAAAGTTAATATTTGACAGAGTTATATATATATTTGTGGTAATAAATACGGGATAATTATCAAGATTCTATATAAATAATAAATTAGTCCAAAGATATATTTATTATTTAACAGGATTTATTTCCATATTTGATTACTACACTAAAATATCACTTACAAATTAATATTTCTGTCAAAGAGTAAATATTAATGTTATTCTAGGTATCTTTTGATGGGATTTACCATTGTTTGAATTATAAATATTAATGTTATTTTGTTCTATTTTAAGTTAATCAGTATGCTTTTATGATTTCTACCGACATCAATTAAGTTCTGATGCTTAAAGATAATTTTAAGAATTTGAAAGAGAGAGTGATGATCGTTCTCGGCTAAATGGATCTTGACTTTACGTTAAGGACTGAAAACCTACTTCTCTTATGGACTAAAGTTTCATTAAGGAAAAACGAGACATTGAGAAATTGGAACATTTAAATCATGAGAGTCTTGTGTGAACAGGTTACTACAACCAATGAGTTTCTTAAAGATATTGAAAACGTTTTGTAAAAAATAATAAGGCTGAAATAAGTACGCTTTTGTTAAACTTGATTTCAATGAAGTTTAAAAGCAAAACAAGCATAAGAGAGTACATCTTGAAAATGTCAAATATTCTTTCAAAACTAAAAGTACAAAAGTTAGAGCTATCTGAGAATTTGCTCATGCTTTTAGTTTTAATTTCTTTTTTGACACAATTTAGTCAATTCAAGGTCAGTTAAATTGTTAAAGGGACAAATGGACTCTTAATGAGCTCATTTCATATTATATCCAAGAAGAAGAAAGGTTGAAGCAAGAATAGGCTGAAAGTGCTCACTTGGTTAGTACCTATCAGGACAAAAATGAGAAAAGAAAGAGGGCTAAAGAAGCTAGTAATGGTTCTCACAAGCAACAACAAAAGAAAGAAATTGGGCTTCTTGCTGTTTTTTTTGTGGTAAACTTTGACATATGAAGAAGGAATATACTAAGTATCACGTTTGGCGTGCAAAGAAAGGTCCATTTCTTAATTTTGTTTGTTCTGAGGTTAATTTAGCTTCAGTGCCAATACACACTTGGTGGCTAGAGTCAAGTGCTACTACTCACATAGTGTCACTGCAGGGTTGCCTGAGTTGCCAAAAGCCAAATGATGCTGAAAGATTCATCTATGTGGGTGATGGCAAATCAGTTGTAGTTGAAGCAATAGGGACTTTTAGATTATTATTGAAGATAAGATATTATTTGGATTTGGTTACTATCTTTTAGACAGAATTTGGTTTCTATTTCTATGTTGGACAAATTTGGTTACTCTTGTTTATTTAGAAATAATAAGTTTAGTCTTTTTTTCTAAATTCAAATATAGTGGATATGGGTTCTTTATTTTTTTATGATAATCTATATTTACTTATACTATTGCATCTTTTAATGAAACTTTTCATATGGATTTACGTAATACGAAAAGAAAATTAACCAATGAGAATTCTACTTTACTCTGACACAAGCGTTTAGGACACATTTTTAAACAAAGAATTGAATGACTTATGTCAGATGGAATTCTTGATTCTCTTAATTTATCAGATTTTCAAGTCTGTACTGAGTGCGTTAACGAAAAATAAACAAATATAAGGAGATTAGGTGCCAATAGATCTTCAAGCATCTTAGAACTAATACATATGGACATTTGTGGGTTATTTCCTACGACTTTTAGAATGGTCAAGAATATTTTATTACATTCATAGACAATTATTCTTGATATGGTTACCTTTATCTCATTCATGAGAAATCTCAAGCATTGAACGTGTTTAAGGTATATAACGCTGAAGTTGAGAACTAACTTGACAAAACTATTAAGGCTATCAGATCTGACCGTGGTAGTAAATACTATGGTAGATATAACGAATCAGGACCATTTGCCAAATTCCTAGAAGAGTACGGAACCATCCCATAATACAAAATGTCAGGTACTCCTCGCATGAATGGTGTTGCTAAAAGATGAAATCGAACATTAAAAGACATGGTGAGAAGTATGATTACTCATACTACTTTACTTGATTCACTATGGGGTGAGGCACTAAAGACAGTAGCATATCTTTTTAATAGAGTAATGATAAAAGCGATAGTTAAGACCCCTTGTGAATTATGGACTGTTAAGCATTTACGCATTTAGGGTTGTCCAGCTAAGGTAAGGCCTTATAGGCCAAATGAAAGGAAACTGGACTGAAGTACAATTAGCATCTATTTTGTTGGATACTTTGAACTATCTAGAGAGTATATATTTTATGATCCTACATTAAGGTTATTCTTTTAGACAAAATGCCCAGTTCTTTGAGGATGTGGAGTTTGGAGGGAGAAATGAAGTTAGAGACTTTGTCTTTGAAGAAGAATCTATTTCTCTTCTCATGATTGTTCTTGACAATAATCAGGATCATATTCTATGATGTTATTCAAGAAAAAATACCAGAATTACAAGACAATGTCGAGAATATCCTTAATCACAATCATCAAGTTATACCTCAAGAGCAAACTCAATAGCCTTAAGAGCAAATGTCATTGAGGAGATACACAAGAGAAAGGAGAAATGCAATTTTAGATGATTAATCATCTTTCTCCAAGAACATGAGGATAACATCGAAATGGTGGAAGATGATCTAATCAACTTTTATCAAGTCATGAAGAGTTCTAACTGTCAAAAGTGGATTAATGTTATGAACAAAGAAATGAAGTCAATGAAAGCTAATGAAGTTTGGGATCTTGTCCCATTGCTTGAAGGTGCGAAACCTAATGGTTGTAAATGGATACTTAAAACCAAGAGAGATTCAAAAGGTGATATAGAAAGATATAAGACTGCTTTTGTTGTGAAGGGCATTACTCAAAAGGAAGGCATCGGTTATGATGAGACTTTCTCTCTAGTTTTATCGAAAGACTCATTCAAAATAATTATGGTATTAGTGGCACATTTTGATCTTGGTTACATCATATGGATGTAAAGACTACGTTTCTAAATGGTGGCATTGATTATATGGTGCAACCAGAAAACTTTGTCATAAGTATGGTTTGCAAATTATATGGTTTGCAAATTAAAGAAATATATCTATAGACTTAAGTAGGGTTCTTGTCAATGGTATCACAAATTTCATTAAGTTATTCTCTCATTCAGTTTTGAGATAAATATGATTGATGCTTGTATATACCATAAGTTTAGTGGGAGTAAATATATTTTTATGTTTTTATATGTTGTGATATATTGCTTGCCGGCAATGATATAGGTTTTTTACACGAAACCAAGAGGTTTTTTATGATGGGTTATATTGGAATTATGAAAAAGAAGGATAAATACGGTTATGGTCCCTAAATTCGCTTGTAGTTTTTCTTTCTGGTATCCCATCATCCAAAAACTCTGGTTTTGGAAAACCAGTGTTAAATTTAGAAGATCAAAACCTAAAGAAGTCAAGAATCGTTTTACTTTATGGATCTAGGTATGCTTTCATTATCAAATTCTATTTTCTTGATGACTTAATATGAAGAAGAAAAAGTCGGTTTTATTGTGATGTTGTTTAGTTATCTGTATAATTTGGTTAAGTTAAATATACAACAGGTGGTCCTTCTCTCCTTGGCAAAGCGATGGTAGGACAGCAATCCGGTGGCAAAAAGCACAGACAAGATGGCAAGGTGCAGCAGTGGCCAGCTCGGCAAGATGTTGGGCTCCAGCACTCATGTTCCGGCAATGGCCGACTCCAACACCGGGGCCTGGGCTCTCCTGATGGCAGCACGTCGGCAACACTTCAAAGTAATGCAGCTTCTTCACCGGTGGCTCCGGTAAGTGGAAAGTTTGGATCTTGGGCAAGGATTCACGGCTTTGGGTGGCAGCAACAGCACTCAGCAGCAACTATCAATGGTGTCAGCTAGCTGCAACAAAGGGCTGGACTTGTCTCTGATGCAGTGAGGCTAGAAATATGCAGATTGTCCCTGGCAGGGATCAAGGATAAAGGAACTTCAAGACGATGTTTGCTAAGGGCCTCCGGCTAGAAATAAGTGTTTGCATATTTTTCAAGTACTAAAAGAGAAACTTTTTACTACTCCAGTGGTAGTAGGTCTAGATTGGTCTTTATAATTTGAACTCATGTGTGATGCAAGTGATACAATAATTGGAGAGTTCTAGGTTAAAGGAAGGATAAAGTGTTCCACACAATTTACTATGCAAGCTAGACACTGAATGAAATTCAACTGAATTATGCAATGACTGAGAAAGAATTTAGATCTTATCTTATAGGGTCTAAAGTCATTATTTACATGGATCATTCAGCTTTGAAATATCTTTTGTCAAAGAAGGATGCGGATTTTACTTCTTCAAGAATTCAAATTGGAAATTAGAGACAAGAAGGGATTCAAAATTTTGGTGGTTTGTCATCTTTCATGGCTTGAGACTTCTAATGAAGAGAACGTAGAAATTAATAAGGAGTTCCATGATGAGAAAATTCTTACTATTACTTCAATTTTTGAGATACCTTGAGTTGCTGATTAGGTAATTTTATAGTTGGTGATTATACTTCCAAGGATGTAACATATCAACAAAAGAAGAAATTCTTTTCATATGTTAAACATTATTTTTGAGAGGATCCTTACTTGTACAAGCTCTATCCTAACCAAGTAATTAGGTGCTGTATACCGAAGGCAGAATTCAATAGTATTTTTCACCATTGTCATGATAGAGAAAATGGAGAACACTTTAGTGCAAATAGAACTGCTACAAAGGTATTACAATCTGGATTTTATTGATCAACATTATTCAGAGATGCAAAGAGGTATGTTTCTTCATGTGATAGATGTCAACGTACAAATAATATTTCTCAAAGATATGTAATGCCTTTACAAAATATTTTAGTGTGATATTTTTATGTCTAGGGCATTGATTTTATGGGTTCATTTCTAAATCGTCTTCATGAGTATATTTTAGCTGTTGTTGATTATATTTTTAAGTGGAGCTACTAGGACTAATGATGCAAAAGTAGTGATTTAGTTTCTTAAGAAAAATATTTTCTCTAGATTGGTACACCTAGAGCCATAATTTATGATGAGGGGAAACACTTTATTAACAGACAATTTTAAACTTTATTAAGTAAATATATGTCACTAATAAAATTAGTACCACATAGTATGCACCAAACAAATGCTCAAGTTGAGATGTCAAATAGAAAGTTAGAAAACAATTCTGTAGAAAATTGTGAGTCTCTCTAAAAATGATTGGTCTTTGAGGTTAAATGATGCACTTTAGGTATATTAAACAACTTTTAAAATACCTATAAGTATGTCTCCATATAGGCTTGTTTATGGTAAAGCTTATCATTTACCTGTTGATCTTGAACATAAAGCTTATTAGGCTACTAAGTTTTTAAATTTTGATATTGAAGTGTGGAAGAGAACATTATGTTGCATATTGATGAGCTTGAGGAATTTAGACTCGGAGCATATGAAAATGTTAGAGAGTTATTATCACCCCAAATTCTATATGAAAATGTGACTAGTAATTTTAGGAATTCGGAGTGAACGCCCCGACCTGATAACTTTCGTATAAAGTTATTATTTTGTGTTAGTTTGATTTCTAGGCCCTAGCCACATTTTCATACTCGGTTTAGTTAAGAAATAAGAATTTCTAGAGAAATAAATAAAGTATGGGATAGTTGCATTTCCATGTCTAGTTTTGATTAATTATCATATTTTTTAAAAGGACAAGGTTTATCTAGACACATGTGCAACTTGGTGAATGTTGTTATGCTTTAATCATGTTACGGTTCCCATGTGGAAATTACTAGGAAGGTGAAGGACTTCTCTCAAGGATTGGAAGTGACCTCTATGCATAAACTTTATGAGTAATCATAAGCATGCAATAATTGTGGAAGGTTAAGGTGATCATACTCATGATTATGTCATCTTATATGCGACAAGATTACCTAACCCGGCCATTTTGTGGGTTGTGATTCCCCTTAGGAAGCTGCTGAGAAAGTGTCTTATACAATTCTTATCCAACTAATTTACTTTATGGCGACACTCCACATGGGTAATAATGAACTTTAGTGGATAATTTTACAAACTCCACTAACACCAAAGATTACTTAAGAGGAAAAGTATCTTGCCACCCAAAGAAGAATCACACCTCACATATAGGGAATGATTATTTTGAGAGCATTCTAAGTACTTTGTCAGTGCTGAAATTTTATAAAAGATGCCAAGTTGCTAGGAAATTGCCATAAGCCACCTACCTCGGAGTTGTTATAATTATACCTACTCGCATGCCTGCAAGAGAGCTATTATGGAGATGTATATTTGTGATTAATTAGTTAAGTTCCTTCCTTTTAGACTTAGAGCTTCAAGTTCTTCACTTCTTCTAAGTTGTGAGGAGAGGTTTTGAGCTTTTGAGAAGGAGTTGTGCAATCAAGCTACAAGGAAGAGAACACAACTAGAGAGAAGTTTTGGGCCAAGGCCTAGAGACACATATTTGCATAATTCTTTTCTTCTTCTTTGACTAGTGTCATTTTTTTTTATAATTTCATAAATCTTCTTAAACCTTTCATGTGGTAAGTTGCATCGATCTAGGATGAACAATAGATCTTAATTAGTGATTAATTTAGCTTTGTTATTATTTATCTCTTTGTGATTGATTTTGAGTTAATTATTTCAAATCGGTTCCTAATGCTTCAAAAGCTTAGCTAACTTTTGCATGATAAAGAGATTTGGGTTTTCACTAGACATAGGCAGATTAATGATGTCAATGGCTGAGATAGTTTATGATTATTGGATATATATATATTTGAGTCATAAATATCCCTGTAGAGGAATTACTTGTAATGCATTGTTCTTGTTTTATTTGGATAGACATGTTGAATGAGCAAGAGCAATAGATTGTAATACATAGTGAGAATCCGTTCCAAGTACGTTTATTTCCTCGGATGTCAACTCTAATCATATTGTAATTTAATAGAAGTAACAAATTTACATTACTTGTTAACTAAGTAAAATTGAATATCCCGGATCCATCATTTAATTAAGAGAACTTTGTTAGTTTGATTCATGGAACACCTTAAATAACAAAATATAAAGTTATTGTTTTTAGTTTTAGGCCCTTGCCTCGATTTCATCTAAGGATAGATTAGACATATCACTATGCGGCACTATTTTGTTTCTTCTCATTTATGTTCTTTACATGTTTTAATTAAGTAGTTAATATACATAGTACAAATAGTAAGGCAAAAATTTCAATTCCTCGAGGGAATGATCTTTACTTAACCATTTTATTACTTGTTTGATGTGTATGCCTACACGATGTATTAAATATGCAACAGGCACTGGGCACAATGCCTTGCACCTTAAACTTAAAACCTGGAAACCCTAAATAACGGAGCACAAAGGCACTGAGAGGGTGCCTTTGCATTGAGCACAGATTGCACATGTTCAGGGTGACCTCAAGAACCGTGCTATAGGTCCTACAAGGGCTTAGATCGATTGAAAGGGATTCCAAACACACGACAAGTAAACTAAACTCAAGAGGGACTCGATCTTTTCATCTAAATAAACTCGAATCGATCAGACTAAGAATCAAAAGGCTGCCCGTAGTGTCCAAATGGGGTAATGAATACCGAAGGAGGTTAGGGCCAAGCAAATATATACCATACCATACTCAAACCCTCAACAAAAAGGGTCAGACCCAAAAGACACGATCCAAGTCAAGGCTGAACCAACTCAAAACCATCTAGTAAACGATCTAGGTTTTACAACTTCCCCCACTTAAGAAAATTACGTCCCAGAATTTGCATAGCAAACAAGCAGCAAGACACCACAACAAACAACAATCATTCAATAGTTTACAATCGAAAAGAAGTGACATGCTAGTATCTTGCATTACTATCCTCCATAGAGAAGGGTCTAGTAAAGTTCCACCACATCTCATCATCATGCTCCCATGTGGCCTCCACTATTCCCTGTCATGACTAGAGCACCTTCATAAGAGGCACGTCTGTCTTACGAAGAGTCTTCACAAGTACTCAATGGAAGTATGAGTGTGGTCAGCCCCGTTCTTTTCCTCAGCGTCACATGATATGTATGGGGAAAGTTTGGCAATACTTGTGGGTGGTCACTTGCTTCCTACCACGAGCTTTGATCAAGTTACCAAGGAGAGAGCGTACATGGTTTACGCCATCATGACAAACGGTTTATTTGATGTGGGCACCATGATGTAACTAAAATTGAGAAATTAGCAGAAGGCACATATGGTGGTACTTGGGGCAGTTTGTGGTTCTCTTTGATCATTACTTAGTTATGTCGGCGTGTTGGAGTGCCAATGGGGAGTGAGGATGGACTATGCCAACATAAGGGTGTGATGGATAGATCCTTGGTTATGCGAATGAGTGCAGCTAATTTCCCTGATGAACAATGCCAAGATTTTGCACCACCTTGCCGTGTTCGTGATTGGTGTATTGTTGAGTGTGAGCAGGAGTTGAGAGAGCGTCGCCATACTATTGATTATGTGCATCGAGGCTTTTTTACTAATCAGTTAGCAGTTAGGGTTGTGTGGGAGCATATGCATATAGACATGACTCAGTTTCCAGCTTTACCATCTCCTCCGGAGTGGGCTTATTATGGTTTTGCTGCTGCTGCTCAAGTGCCTACTTGGGGTGGTGATGAGGAGGACGAGGAGGATGATGACACCTAGATTATGGATTTCTTGTTCTTTTTCTTGATAGGAATGTGCTTCATGAGTAGACGGGAAATTTTCCTTTCTTTTCTTTTTATTTTTCTACTAAGGGCAATGTCACTCATAAGTCTGGGGATTTAGTTGGTTACTTTGTTTTGGTGTGTTATTTAACTAAGACTGTTTTGATATGGCTGAAGTATATTTTAATGTTTTTGTTAGTTTTGTTATAACTCTTGATTTTATGTGTTTGATTGAAGTGAACTTATTATTCTGTGATGTGTTTGTTATATTTAAACTTTCTTAACTTGTTGAAGAATGTGAGATTTGCTTAGGTTCATGTGAAACTCTTTTATTAATGATTGTTTGAAGGTATATTTTTCAATGATAGATGTGAATTTATTTGTTTTTTATTATATGATGCTTAAAAAAGATTTATGTTGCATGAAAGCATATTTGTTATGGAATTTAGAATTTGTTTAATTCACTCTTGAGGTGAATTTTTTTACAAACATTGATTTGAAGAAATTATGTAGGTGAGATTTGATTAGTCAGGGCCTTTCAAGCTATCCTATGAATTTATCTTGTTCGGCCAGTTTTGAGTCGTAAAATTGACTTTTTGATTTGTTTACCTTTACACTATGGCCTTGTTTGATTTTTATTTTACTTGTTTATTTATTGTCCTAACCTAGCACCCAAATGTTTGAATTCTTCTAGATTGAGAATGATTGAGTTTATATTAGAAGAATGCATTATCATGTCTGTGTGGAGTGTTTTAAGAAAAAATCAAATGAGTTGGTGAAAAAAAAATGAAAACGATGAAAAAAATGAGAAAAAAGTGAAACCAATTCAAAAGACTGACACTTGAAGAAAAGAAAAAAAAGTGGAAAGTGAAAAAAATACTTCTTTATTTATGGATATGAATAAAAAATAAAAAATGAATGCTGAAAGGAGAAGCTATTATTGTTAGATGGATGGATAGTATGAGCTTGATTGTTTCTAGTTTGGAAGAGTTTTTACGTTAGGATGTATTTGCTTATTTGCACATTTATCTTGTTATATTTATTTTTAGCCTTAGCCTAGCCCCTATTTCAACCCATAAAATCCTATTGATCTTTGATAAAATAATTTGTCAATATTAGTCGAGAGAGTGATGAAAAACAAACTTATAAATTTTTATAACATTTTATTTTTCTATGTGTGATATGAATTTATTTGAGTTGAATAAATGATTTTGCAAGCTTGTTCTATTCTTAATTTGAGGGTGTGCTAGATAGTGAAATCTATGATTAGGTGTAAGCATAGATTTACGTTGCATACATTTGGATTTGAGTTGAGTAATTGAAATATTTTCTGAGATATTATATGAGTTTCCATATGAGAATCATAATTATCTTGAGTTGCGTGATTTTGGAGTCGATTTTATCAAAATTTATGTGTTTTTATTTTGTTTTGCTCAAGGACTAGCAAAATGTTAAGTCTGGGGATGTTATAAGTGTTAGATATATCTATATTTTCCCTAGATTTTGTTTTAATTGTGTGTAGTATTCGAGGGTATTACGATTTTTTATTGGCTTGTTAGGAGGTTTTCATTAATTTAGATGATTTTAACTTATATTTAGAGTTAGATAATTTTAGTATTATATAAGGTTTTTTAATTAGATTTTATTTGTCTTGAACCTTACATGGTTATGAATGAGTGAGTCAAGAAGACCATGGACAAATCAAGCGAGAAAAAAGAAATAAATCAAGAAAAGTCAAAATAAGTTCAAAGCTACATCGCTCAAACTCACGGCTTTGAACGGTGCGGCGTAGCGAGGCTGGAGAAAAAGGCATAAAACACAATGTCACGACGTTGGGCGATATGAAAGGAAAAAGATATAAGTAAATATCGCGACACTAATAAGTGAATGTCGCGATGCTGATAAGTGAAGGCTGTAGCGCTAGCACGAGAAAGTTTGGATAATTACGAAATTAAAGAACCAACTTCCACAAAGAAAACCCTAATACTTCCAACTATAAAAGAGTAATCATGCATGAAATTGAGGAACCTTTTATTCTTTGTACTTTTGGAGGCTCTTCTTAGGGGTTTTGGTTTTCTAAAACGTAAATTATTAATGAATAGATTGAAGATTCAAGGGAAGGAAGAAGGAGATTGGTTTAAAAGATCAAATCATAAAAATTTTCTTATTTTATTTCTTTTAATTTTTATTATAATATTAATATGAATCTTTCAAGTACTCTTTTTATGATTTTCTTTTATTATTTTATGGAGTAGATTTTATTATGCTCGAAAGGAGACAAACCTTGACCAATGGCTGAATAGTTATATTGATTGAAATTTAATTATTATTTTATTCATGAGAGTTGTATTTTGTTGTATTTAATGCTTTTTTTTATTTGGTTAATTGTTGAAGCATACAGGTCTCAAAGAGAAGCTATGTTAAGTAATTATTAAATGATAAATAGATTATATACTTTGTTTATGGATGATCTATAAGATACATCCATAAATTAAATACAAGTATTGTTAGGAGTTGTAAGAAATTTATATGATCAGTTTAAATTATGCATTGAAAGAAGATTTAACAATAAGGAATTCATGAAGTTTAATGCATATTAAATTAAATTAATTAAGGTTAGTGCACCGAAAGGGGTATCCAACATTGAGGAGATCTGATATAGTTAATTAGTGTACTGAAAGGGGAACATTATATAATAGGAATTCTACCGTCTCATTAAGTCCATGATTATAATTATATTGTTGATTAATTGGCTTAAGAGGATTCAATTCTCTAGCATATTATTCTCATATTTAGAAAAACTTTAACTTTAGATTAGACTCTTGTTTTATTTTTAGTTTAATTTTTATTAGAATTTAGTTAGATAGAATATCCTAAAATTTGTTTCTTGTTGCTTTAGATAAATTAGTTCAATAATTTTAATTTAACAATAACTAGCCTTTATAGGAGCAATATCTATTCATCACCTTATTACTTGATTATGATTGGCACACTTATCATTATCTTAAATTTTTAACAATCAACACAACTAACACTCTCTGCCATATTTAATGTAAGCCATTGGATTACAAGAATGGCAGAATGATGAGGGTAATTTTATCGAAGTTACAAAAATACAGCCATGTCATTTAGATAAATAGTTAGATTTTCATGTTGCTGATTTTTCTATATTAGCTTTTGCTAATACTAAGTCTTCTCATTAAAAATAACTCGGATATCAACCTTTTCCCTATGTTCGAATTTGGGACTAAGAATTCTCAAGTTTTATGTATAGTTAAAAAACTTAAAATTTAAACTAGACTCGACATGCCATAAAGTGGAGTCTATGGAGGGAGTCAATCATAAAATTTGTCAGTATAGAGTCATTCATAGAGTATAACTCAAAAACCATAATGGAATTGACATGAGGAATTTTTAGAATTTTAAAAAAATGTTTTAAAACTATAATTTTATGATGATACTAATTACAAAAGACTTGTTGGTTAAAATTCAATGCACCATCTTGTTATGAGACCGTTTCCTTATAGTAATATATATAGGTAAAGGTTTACTGAGCAATGCCTCATGAAACCTTTTCTGAGCTACTTAAAATTGAGTCATCTAATTAAAAAGATAACTCAAATCAAATTTTTATAAAAAATTCATCTGCACAACCGATACAACCGCTATCAGCCATGTAAAACCCGTGACTTCGAGTCAATCTTTTCTGGTCTGAACTTGTCGGTTTGAACGTTATTTTCAATCGAGTCAATTTCAGAACACGCGTATCGAGCCAAGGCCGGTCTTGTGTTATGAACCATGAGAGTCATGTGTGCCCAAGTATATGATGATAACGTCAATAAGACAGCAACAAAATGAGTTATCAGAATATATGAGAGTACGCCAGATTTTTCTTTATTTATTTTAATTAGATTGTAGAATTATTTTTAGACCGAATAATGCATTAGGATGCGTTACAGGCAGTTTGGGTGGGTTATTAGTTATAGAGCATGTCATTATAATGTTGTGATGTGTATTGTGTTTTATAAGATTTTCCCTGTTTTTCTGGATTTTTTAGAATTATTACGAGTTAGTATTATTTTTCTAGAACGTTTTAATTACGAGACGACCGTTCTATTTTCTAACTGACCATTCGTTTTCTCACTGACCATTCATTTTTCTCACCGACCATTCATTTTTCTCACCGACCATTCATTTTTCTCACCGACCACTCATTTTCTCCCACCACTCTCCCCACTGACATCTATTTATTCCACACCTCTGACACTATCACCATCCAGCCACCACCATCCTCCTCACCCAACTTCCTTCTTCTTTTTCTCCCTTCCCTCTTCCCCACGATCCTCACTCGAGCCGGCCACAACCTTGTCGCCGTCGCCGCATGACTGACGATTAGGTATAGAAATTTATCCGATTTTATTTGATTGTTTTATGATTTTGGTGTGATTGTAAATAGGTGTTGATTTAAATTTAAATGCATGTTAATAGATGATAATAATGAATTAGAGTTTGAATTTAAATGCATGTAAATAGATGTTGTCTTGTATGGATTGATGAGGAGTGTAGCATTCATGCATTATACTGGGCGTTAGTATTTAGTCTTGATGTGTAGGTACGGAGTAGGAGCTCACCGCCTAGGTACGAGGACACGCTCGGAGCTTCTACCAGGTCCGTTTAGGACTCGTTTTCTATTTTACGCTCTATTCTATTGTGTATTATTTTATTACTTGCAGGACGAGTTAAGTAGCATTTTATCGGATCCCACTTAACCCGGGTCATTTAATCGATCGATCTTCCGGATTAGTAACCCTCGAGGATGAGATCCCTCGAGTATGTTTTCGAAAACAAGATCCACCACAAGTTGCCTTCGGGCCTATTATATAAATCCCTTCCCAGACCTATATATAGTTTTATCGAGTTTTTAGTGAGACGAGAGATGGGAAAACCGACTCGTATGTACCATGAGCGGGTGCACGTGCTAGTCAAAGCAGGCTCTAGATTAGTGAGCGGGTTATTCCAATCCCGAGGGATCCTGACAACTCCCATTTTGAGTTCCTCACACCCAGAGAAATGTGGAGGTTTACGGGTACTGTTTAGTACAGCGCATGTCCGGACTTGTGGTTCAAAGGGTACTAAAGGCGACTATCTGAGAGTACTCGGTCTTTGTGCTCAAGGCCAGGAGAATTATGGAGGTAAGGAGAGGGCTTAGGATATACTAGTAGTCCCGAGGGACCAGAAAATGAAATGAGAAAATGTCAAGCAGACAGCATAAGAACAGTCAGTTCAGGATGCTACCGGGTCTACAGCCTAGTGGCTCCTCAGTAGGTGCCCTTCAGAGAGTTCATGAGAAGTATATGAATGTTTTCCTTCATATGAGAGTTTGCTCTCATAGCCAGTTTGATATTAGTTATATTTTTGGATCAGTAATACTCGTTAGTGACGTGTTTTTATAATATATGTAGGTGATGATCATAAGTAGGATAGAGCCAGCCTAGACGGAGGAGCAATGGCGTCTCTTGCATACACACATGTCAGATGATAGCATGTTTAATATTTAAGGATAATGTAATGAAATGCAAAATATGATGATATGATGTGAAATGTGATTAGAATGCATTGGTGGGTCGATTCAGAGTGATTGATATAATAAATTAGAATTTCATCTGAATGAAAATATCTAGTATATATATATATATATATATATATATATATATTATATATATATATATGAGAGGAGGAGGAGGCTGTACTGCAGCACAGCCAAGATGGCTGTGCTGCAGTGTTTCAGCCGTTGGATCAAATCCAACGGCTGAAACATGCCCCCACTTCCCCTTCTCCAGCCGTTGGATTTAATCCAACGGCTGGATTAAAAAAAACTTTCTGGCGTCGCCGCCGCCGCCAGCCGACGCGTCGCCGCCACCCCGGCCGACGCGACGCCACCCCCTGCCCCGCCCGTCGCCGCCCCGCCGGGGGCGGCGACGTAACCCTCGCGGCGACGGGGCGGCGGATCTAGCCGCCCCGCCTCTTCCCCTGCCGGCCCGCCGCCCCGCCGCCGGGCGACACCACCGCCACCCCGTCCCCCGCCCGCCACCCCGCCGCGCGACGCCCCCCCCCCCGTCCCCTGCCCGCCACCCCGCCGCGCCCCCCCGTCGCACCCCGCCGCCTGCCCCCGCCGCGCCCCCCTCGGCCCCCGCCGCCACCCCGCCGCGCCGCTCGGCCCCCGTCCCCCGTCGCCCCGCCCGCCCCCCCCCGGCCGTCGCCGTGGCCGGGCACCCTTCCCGCCCCCTCCGCCGTCGCTGCTGCGGCGGCGCCGGCGGCCCTTTTTTTTTTATCTTGGCCGTTGGATGCTAATCCAACGGCCAAGATCAAACTCCAGCACAGCCAAGATGGCTGTGCTGGAGTACAGGAGATATTATTTCTATATATATATATATATATGTTGAATTAACAAAGCCATTCTTAATTACACTTTTGGTAGAGATTCTGTCTATTTTATTTTTTAAATTTTTTAATAATTTTATTACAATTATTGTTGGTGTGTAAATTAGTTTTCATGTTATTCATATAGTAACATGTTAGGTTTACTTTTATGTATTCATCTATATATAGCGATTGACATTTTTCATCTCAAAATGTCAAGAGTAGATCCGTATGTGTTGGGTTTAGATTAGCCGATTTAATTGAGACTAGTGACATTCTAATTTAATTTTAGAACCTCAATTAGATTTAAGGTGTTACAGAGCTAGGTGGGTTCGAGTGGTCGCATGGTGAAAATATATATATTTTGATGGCGGTCGTTTCAACCGTCAACTCAACTCACCGGGGCACGACTAGATTTGGCTGATGGCATTTTCTTTTCTTTTGCCAGCGACCAGAGTTCCATTGCACGTGGCCAGATTGGAGGGGATGCGGGTTGACCTTTTCCTTTTTAAAAGAAATCTAATATGGGTCTTAGAAATCAAACAACCTAGATGACTCAAGCAACTACCCTTGATATATGTAAATGGGATAAAGACATAGATAATCTTGATCGAATGAATAACTATATAGTATGTATAATTTTAAGTTGGGATACATGATTTCAATACTTATTACAGTTAACTGCCAAGGAATAGTAAATATAGTATGTCCCTACCAGCTCAATTAACGATAAATCAAATCCAATTATCAACCTAATCATGTCAGCGGGCCTTCCATACATATTCACCTTTTAAAAGTGGGCACTTTCGAAAGCAAGTCCCTCCCAAGCATTAATAGTCACTCAATAATTCAATTTAATCTTCACTAAAGCATTTGATACTGATAGTACTAAAAGTATGAATGACTATAATCTAAATTGTAAATCTAAACTTTTAACAAATGCAACATAATTCTTTATTGGAGTCTCCATCTTGCTAGTATTAGACCTTTTAATTTTATTATTTTTGGGTTTTTAGCTTAGGGTTAAGGGTGTAGGATTTAACGTGAAGAAAGCATTTAAATAAAAGTTGTGGATTCATGGTTTAACATTTAATATCTAGGGTTTTTTTTTGTTTAAGGTCTAATATTTGGAGTTTAAGATTTAGAGTTCAGGGTTTATAACGGATTAGAGTTTATAATACTTTAGAATTTAGAAGTTAGACTTCAGGGTTTAGGATTTATTTTGCTCCCACTATTCTATGCTAACTCATGATTAACTTTGAAATCATAACCACTATTTACTTCCTTTCGAATTATTTCTATCACAATCAAACACCATTCTAACATTGTTAGCCTTTAAGGGCCTCTTTTATTTCAAAAACTAGTTCGAAAAATTAGGTTTTCCCAAAACCTATATACAAGTCATTAGTTTTTCTCAAAACTATTGTAGGATTAGCCAAATAATTTCTTTCTTACATGTCGGTCGTCAGACCACCAAAATCATTTCTCTTCACACATATTGAGTTACGGGTCTCTGAGACCATTTTGGCCCGCAACGTTGTGTCACATGGAAACCTTCAAATTAGCTTTCAGATACATAATTTTCTAATACCTGCTGTTGTTGTTTCACTTAAATATATCGCAAGATGGTAGACTAAAGATTTTATTTTATTTTTGTTTAAACACCCCATGTTACCCCTAAAGTCTATAATTATTCTATTCTCATATATTTCAGTACGTTCACAACTCAGCGATACCGTGAACATTTTTAACTTAACGTAAATGGAAGACTTGAACTAAGACTTGTGCCTATGCACTAAATGGAATTTGCAAGCAGGTGACCAAAATTGATCTTCCCCAAAGCTCCTAAATGCATAAGCTAGATAAATCTCTTTTCAATAAATCTTCACCATAAGCTTGTTTTTTGCTACCTAGCTACATGAAAATGCCAACATTTCCCATCCTGGCCAATGCATACTTTCCTCTGATCAGTACCCATCAAAGGTGTAGATGAAGACCAAAATGACAAACCTTCACAAGGATTGCCATTGGCAAGAAAGAATTTTATTGGCGCCTGGATCGATTGTACGCTGTTTCAATGTAGAGAGTAACCATCGAGAACTGAGACTTTGATGGAGAAGAGAAGTGAAAAGAGTTTATACCTACTCCTTGCGGTCCTCTTCATTGATCATAAGCAGAGCATTCATAATATTTCTTTCTCTATGTCATTCATGGCTGCAACATCTTTAGCTTCCTTACCTCAAGTTCAATGTTATCATTCAAAGTATGAAGGTCTACCATCAAAACTTTATTGTACCACAGAAATTTTATTCATTAATATGTCGAATGTTGGAATAACTATCATGCATTCAAATGAAAGTTAACACATTATATTTTTGATGTACATTTGCAAGCTCATTATTGCCCATAAGAAAGAAACTATTGAGCAAATTGCAGTTAAGCAGATACCAAGCAATGCGAAGCGATAAAAGGAACTTGTGAGCCATTGAAAGTTATTAAGATTTTAAGCTTCCATGTTCTGATAAATAGACTTCTCAAATTTTCCATTCCACCTGACAAAGTGGTGCAATGTCAAAGAAGTATTTCAAAGGAAATGGAAATCATAAATGAATAATGTCACAAAAGATTAGATATTGTGTGCAAAAAGTAACCTGTATTCTTCAGCTTCATCTGGGATTTGCAGTTCAAGCTCCTGGTTGAAGGGCTGGAAAACTTGCTCTAGCTTCTCATTGGTGACTTTATCAAGTGTTGGAGGATCCCACTGTATCAAACTTCAAAGGTTGAGAGAGAGAGATATAGTTGAACAAAGAAGCAGGGAGAAAGAGACAGCCAAGATGGAAAAGAAAAAAACCTTTGGAGCATTGTCTTTATCTATAGTTAAGGCTCTGATTCCCTGAGTTGAAAGGAGCAGAACTCAGAGACTCTTGAAGATTGAGTTGCAACAAATGACTAAATGCAGTACAGTTACATTAATCACCTCATAAATGTCTGCAGATATTACTGATCTCAATATGTTTATGGTGAGTCTGAATTCCTTTCTCAAACAATCTGCGAGACTCTGGTGTCTGCCTTCTCGAACCTAAGCATTAATTAAACTGGATCATAAACTAAGACTTGAAAAAACATACATATACAGAACTTTTAAAATTTTCTCTGGAGTTCACTTGCATTAAAACAGCCTATATGAAACCAATTCAATGACTATCACCTTCTTCTCAGGTGGAATTTGGACCCACCTCCCCACCACCAAAAAATAAAAAATAAAAAATCTAGTTACCGATCTCAGTGTTATCTTTAATCCGGTAGGTGATGCTCTCCTTAAACTCATCAAAACAGGCCCTACCCACCTGCTACCTTCATTCTTTGTCTCAGACTCCTGTCAAATGATCTCCACATTATGAATCAGCAAAAATGTAACAAACAAAGTCCATAGAATGAAGAAGTTGAGGATTTTGTAGAAAGATAACGGGAAAAAGGAACTCACAAGTGATTCAATGATCTCCTCCATGGTTTCCATTGCAAAACATTTGTCAATGACTGCCAACCTAAACAATGAAATCAGATGTTCTGTGTTTGCAAAATTTAAATGACCATTGAGTTCATGGTGAATGGTGAAAGTGGTTAGCTAATTATATCAAAGAAAAAACTATTACTTGTCTTTGCGCAAGATGCTTTGTTCATCTACATCAACTTCAGCTGCGATCTCTTTAATCACTGATTCTACAGCTTTTTCATCACCAGAGTTAAGGCTTAGTAGCTGCCTTTCTAGTTCGGGGAGTTTCTGCTAAGAAAACACCCACAATGAAGATAGACAGATCAATGTAAAATAGCTTTTCCACACTAATAACAAGATCACCTCAGACGGCACAAAATGAGTTGCTAAATTAGCTACAATCATCTCCTTTCCATTGAGCCTAGTACCCGTTAATGCCAAAAATTCGCCTGCACCAAATAACCAATGACCGTAATCTCACAATGCAATTCAAATTGAAAGAAATAACGATTCGACAAAGGTAGCTTTAAATGTTCACGATCTTACCAAGGTGGCCAGGAAGGCGTGACAAAATGTAAGAAAAACTGCAATCAGTGTGAAATCCTATGCTTGCTTCTGGAACAGCAAAAACCTGTAAATTACACGATGACCACCATTGTCTTATTTGTTTATCCACATCACCACTGACTATAATTTGAGCACTTACTATGTTAGAATGCCAGAAAAGAAAGTGGCAATGCGTTAAAGATTTACTGAAAAGAGCATGTGCATGCATGATTTAGTTTAGATATTCATGAGGAACGTACAGTCTTATCTGAAACTACAGAAAATTTCATTGGAACTGACAGTGATGCACCACCACCAATAACTATGCCATGAGCAAGGGAGACCTTTAGATACACAAATTTGTGTTAGTTGCAGGGTATAAGGTGAGACAATTAGCACAATCATTGCTGTAAAATACTATAGCATGAGTTAGAAGCATTTACTTGGGTTTTCTTGTAGCTGTGATTGTGGTAGCACAGCCAGTACATTCTGTACACAACTTCCAGACAAGAATCACCTACCAAAATGATAAAAAAAATTAAGCAAAATTTTTTCATTACCTATCCTCATAAATAAACTTCTTGCATATGTAGCAACGGCTGTACGTGTGTTTCTTCCATTGTAGAACATTTTCAGGTCTCCACCAGCTGAAAAAGCACGTCCAGCTCCCTAATTTGAACATTAGAGTGCAAGTGCGGAACAGAAACCAGATAAGTACATGATGATAGGTTGTGAGGACAATATTAACTAGCAATGAAGAACAAAAGTGACCTTGATTATAACGAGTTCTGCATTTTTGTCTTTCTCCCAATTTTCTAGGTTTTCAGCAAGCAAAGAAACCTAGAATGTTTATGAGGTTTTTGCAGTCAGCTCCAACAAAAGCAATTGCATTGTGGACATTATTTCACTTGAACAATGAATCCAACTTACAACTCTGGATGAGATAACATTCAAATGTCGCGGATGGTTTAAGGTGATCAACCTAACATGCCCAATTTCTTCAGCAAGAACAACCTAACAGAATGTGGAAATTAATCAACACGGCATAGCAGATTTACTTTTTGAGCCCTTGTATTTTACGAATCGATCATTTTGCAAGAGAACAGTGGCAATAGGACTCACAATTCTACCATTAAATCAATGCTTATGTTGGAAGTAATTTTGTTAAGCCCAATATGGGGTGTATTTCCAATCATGTTTATCTTTTAGTTAAGATTTTACACGATATCTCCTAGGATATCTCTTGTAGAGATAGGGGTTTGTTGATATTATTTATCTATTTATTACCCCTCCACTCATGTTAAATGAATGAATGTTGAACCACACATTAGGGTTTCCTCGCAATCAAACCTTGACCAGCTTGGTGACTCATGTTAAATGATCCTACTATGCTGCCAGTTAAGTTTTATTATATTTATACTTATATTTTATCATATAATTAATTTCTTCAGTTTACAATAAAAGAAGAGTTAAACCTATTATATTTATACTTATATTTTATCATATAAATAATTTCTTCAGTTTACAATAAAGAAGAGAAGAGAACCTTTAAACCTATAAACAAATAGTAGCAGAAAATCATACTGCAGTCATCAAATTTTAAGCAATACCTCTTCCATATTTTCATGTTGTGCTGACATTTTCAATCCTTCAGCTATTCACCCTTCTTTAACACTGCAGATACCACAATATCAGCTCACAGTTACGCATTTTGAACAACAACTTCGCTAAGACAAAGAAGGAGGAGGAGAAGATAAATTTTGTAGAAGAAGAAGGAGAAGAAGGTTTATAAAATCAAGAACAAATGACATTACCACACAGGGGAATCCAGGAACAACAACTTCGCTAAGACAATCACAAAAGACTTGAGTAGGAGATTCGTGCATTTATAAACAGATATGTAACACCACAAATCTACACATTTGTTTTACTGAAGAAGACAGTGTTCTGTCTAGGAAAGAGAGTGCGGAGGTAGATTGGTTGTGAATACTGGGTTCTTTCCATCCATAAGGATCGTGATAGAATAGCTGATTTGCAAGGTGGCAAGAAGAAGAAGAAAGAAGAAGAAGGTTTTATAAAATGAAGAACAAATGACATTACCACACAGGGAATCCAGGAACAACAACTTCGCTAACACAATCACAAAAGACTTGAGTAGTAGATTCGTGCATTTATAAACAGATATGTAACACCACAAATCTACACACTTGTTTTACCGAAGAAGACAGTGTTCTGTCTAGGAGAGAGTGCGGAGGTAGATAGGTTGTGAATAGTGGGTTCTTTCCATCCATAAGGATCGTGATAGAATAGCCGATTTGCAACCTGCTCCCCTATTCGATTCTAATAGATCGCATTCTATCTAAGACACGCCAATTTAATCCTTAGAATCTCAGGACTTGGCATCTTTTCCAAGTTCCTCCCTAGACATCCATTCTTTGTTCACACATTACGCAAATTAATACAGTCTGAAACTCTTCAAACCAAGATCTTTTTTTTTTGCACAGGCGACCTTATAACAGGTTTCATATATCAATCAAGAGCAAAACAGAACAATATATATCTAGGAAAAACAGAACCAAAATTGAGGAGAAAGGAACAGTGAGTTCAAGTTTTGGGAGACTCACCGGAAAATGAAAATGGTGATGGTTGTTGACTCAAGAGCTTGGACGGGGAAGTTGGAGGAGAGCTGTAAATTGTAATGTAACGGTGGAGGGAATGGTTCTGTAAGGGGCGGTAGGTGGCAATTGTGGACTGTTATTTTTAGCTCAGTCACGCCACTCCCTACCTACCAATGCCTCAACCTAACACCTTCGTATGTATATTTAGCCTCAACCTAACACCTTCCCATATATATTTATTTAGGGGAAAATATTTCCTTGCTACGGCTCAAAAACTTTTTATGATCATTTACAGCCGTATAAACGAGGGTCGAGCTGAGCCGAATAAAGATAATTTTTAATAAGTATATTTGAGCTTGTTTAAGTGCTTAACAAATTTTGATGTATTATGGGTCGAGCCGAGCTCGTCTATAATTCGTAGTATTTGGGTTTGGTTATGTTCGGCTCGCTATATTTTTGAGTTGAGTGAATGTTTATATTTAGCTCGTCTTCAACTTATATAAAATTAAAATTTTATTTCTAATACTATATAAGTTCAATGTGACCTTAATAGCATTGACAAACCGAGTCGAGCTGAGTATTTTTTTTGAGTTTGAATACATTGAACTCGAATTTCAAGCACTCCTTAGCTCAAACTCTTTTTGTTGCTAACGAGTTATCTATTTCGAGCCGAGTATATTTTCAAGTTTAAAATTAACAAGCATGAGTTCAAGCCGAATTGAGCTGAACATAAAATACTTGCGAGCAGGTTTAGCTTATTTACAGCCCTTAATTACAAGGATAACACATATCAAATGGTTAAAAATATATAAATAAATCTCTCCCCACCGCATTGTGACAACTTGTGGTTGAATCAAATTGGGAAAAATTTCTCTTTGCCAATGTCTATCATCGACCAAATCTGACCAGATCAGTCAGTGGTGACGTGAGAATGGGAAAAAAATTTTTCTTTTTAAGATTTAATCTAAGCCATCCTTTTAATTAGATGGCCTCACTTATCCATGGCATATGACAACCGTCCTTCATTTGTTTATATCATAGGTATCTTATATCCTATCGGTATTACTGTAATACGCTATTTAAATCTTATATGGGTAGACCATAATATTTTAATTCATATCCTAAGTTTTCTAAACTTGAAATTTTTAAATCCAGTTTCATTTAAAAACAATGGTATTTTAATTGGTATCTAATTAAATATTAATCACATTTTTAAATATCTAATAAAATAATTTTGTTTAAAATTTTAGAGTCCAATTGAACACCATTCAAACTGGTTGGATCAAATATTCTTGTAGCTGCTATAAATTTGATATGATAACTAGTATAGTATTTAAACGTTTGAAGTTCATAATTCTATTATTTAGTAAATAAAAATTTATATTCATTGCTATGGGATTAGGTTAAGGAGATGAGTTTAATTTCACTGATTGATTGTTTTCAATATTTAGCTGACAAAACAAATTCTGTTTCAAAGAAAACATTTAACATTTTTGCACATCGAGGCCAGATCTGCGAAATAAATATTAAAGTGCAAACATTGTCCTGAAAATTCACAAAAAATAAGTTCGTCAAGAGAAAAAACACCAAATAAGTCAAATAAAAATTAATAAAACCTTGATAATTATCTCTTATTGTTTAGAAGAGATTTTTTTCTTCTTATTTTTACAGGCCCACTCTTGATTATGATCGGGTAGTTTAGTATTAAAAATAAATTCATTGTGTTCATAAACATTTCTTCACCCAACACACCTTCACCCACCCAATTTTGCCTGTACCTAAGCATCTACATATCTACTTTCATTAATAAAAAAGGAATAAAAAATCACAATCCAATGAAAAATGGGAAATTCAACTAGTCAAAATATAATATTTTTTAAAAACATCAAATCATTATAATTTGTCTTCTCATTCAATTATAATATCTTTTAAAATCAGATTAGAATCTCTAAAACATCAAATTATTATAATCTATTTTATTATTCAATACTTATTTATTTATTAAATTAATCTATCTCTGACATAAGTCACAGGTGATGCAACAATTACTTAATTTGTACAGCAATGAAGTTATTGCCTTAAAAATCTATATGTCCTTATAATTTAGTTATGAAGTTATTTTTTGTAGAAATCTGATTTTGGGACGTCATGGACAATAAGGCAGTGTATACCCTCCTTATTTGCTACAAAATCATCCTTGAAAATCTTTTCACAGAAATACCGACTCGGGGATAACTATTATTATTTTAAACATCAAATACATTATATCTAAATTTTTTATGGAGTACAATGAACATAGCTGAAAAAATTGAAAAACATAGCCAACTAATTCTGCCTTCAATGATGCAAATAATAACAATTCTGCCAATAACTTATCACCATCTAGCCAACTAAGCATCACTATAATTGTCAAACAATGAAAAATAAGAAATTCAACTAGTCAAAATATAATATTTTTTTAAAAAACATCAAATCATTATAATTTGTCTTCTCATTCAATTATAATATCTTTTAAAATCAGATTAGATCTCTAAAACATCAAATTATTATAATCTATTTTATTATTCAATACTTATTTATTTATTAAATTAATCTATCTCTGACATAAGTCACAGGTGATGCAACAATTACTTAATTTGTACAACAATGAAGTTATTGCCTTAAAAATCTATATGTCCTTATAATTTAGTTATGAAGTTATTTTTGTAGAAATCTGATTTTGGGACGTCATGGACAATAAGGCAGTGTATACCCTCCTTATTTGCTACAAAATCATCCTTGAAAATCTTTTTTCACAAGAAATACCGACTCGGGGATAACTATTATTATTTTAAACATCAAATACATTATATCTAAATTTTTTATGGAGTACAATGAACATAGCTGAAAAAATTGAAAAACATAGCCAACTAATTCTGCCTTCAATGATGCAAATAATAACAATTCTGCCAATAACTTATCACCATCTAGCCAACTAAGCATCACTATAATTGTCAAACAATGAGGTTTCACCTTATCTCCATCAAGTTAGGTTAAGAGAGTGTATTTTTAAGTCACCAAAAGTGAAGAAGAATGTATTCCACTTCGCAAGGAAATGTAAACTAACAAAAGCTTTTTTATCGTCTTAAACTCATGTTTGCATCCTTTTGACAGAATTGTAATGGAGTGACTCATTGGATTTGCTCAAATCTCTTGTAACGCTGGCCATAAGTGCCAAACTTCTTCAATGAAGCAGTTTTAAAAAGGATATTTACATACGACGAATTTTGGAGACCTACAAATTATTTTGTGAGAAATGAACAAGTAGACTCTAATAGTAGCAAATGGGCTTTTGCCGCGGCTAAATTTTCACGGCTATTTTCTAAAAAATCAGCTATTTGTTGTAAAAATCACCTTATACCTTGCATTTAGATAGTTCAATGTTTAAAAGAAATGTGGACTGTCTTAGATCTATTTGATGCGGGATGTCACAATCATGCTTCTAACAATTATTGGTCCGTGATATTCTGGAACAATGTTGCCAAAGCTTCCTATGCTTGTGCTGGGAAAAGTAATGGGGTAATGCAGAAGCGTGAAGACAGTTCAGCTATTTCTTTAATCACAATTTGGAGAATGTCTTCTACTTAGGGATTGCAGCAAGTTGATTAAGGCTGTGAATATGAAAGAGGTCTCTTATCCATGTTGTTGGAAAAATTACTCTTTTTAGTAAGCTAATCATGTTAACTTCTGAGATTGCAACAACTTGACTTTTAAATGGCTGCCTAGATCACAAAACTTTAAAAATAAAAAAAGAGGGCTTGATCTCTTATTATTTTTTTCCAATGCTAGAATAAAACTACCCCAATACTTGCACCTGTCAAGAATTATTTTGTGAGCTCCTCGCTTTTTATAGTTATAAGAAAGAGATTATTGCGATAAAATTTTATTGCGATTTTATATAAAATTTTCTATTAGCTCCATTCACAGTGAAAAGAGCATTCTATGCCTATAAAAGGCAACTTATTACAGCCTAGATTGCAGCTATGGAAGCCACTTCCATTCTTTTAAACAAAAACTATGTAAAATATCTGGTATGGTTTATATATTTACCAAGTTGCAAACAGTCATGACAGAAATTTTTATGAAAAAAGAAACAAATGTAGGATGATGAACAATAGGATATCAATAATATAGCCTTTACTCACCCAAATATGGAGGGAGATACCAATACTGAAAGATAAACATTTTAATTTTGTAAGATCTTCAATGCATATTCAGAAATGAGTGCCTGCAAAAAAGCGGAAACTCATATTTCTTCATTTGAGATCTGAAACTCCAAAGTTTCAGACGTCATCACCAGACATGAGCTCCTTTCGTCAGCCCAAGAATTATAGGAATAGCAGCAAGTGTTGCCTGCAGATTAACAATAGCATTTTTGCTTAGTCTGATAGTAAAATCATCTTCATTGTTCATCACTTCAGCGGATTGTCAACTCCTAGTTTAAAAGGCCATTAAATGTTCTGATGGTCAAATAAAAAAGAGAAAAATTAGTATCAGCAATCGGCTGATACTCTTGTGTTATGAGCGGCAATTTGGTCCAAGTAAAAAAAACTGCCATATGATCTATTTATATGATCTAGATGGATAGATAGATTTACATGTTGTTAATATTGCTATATTAATTGTTGCTGATACTAAGTAATCTCATTAAAAAAATACACCATAAATAAAGATAATTCTATCTTACTACGGATTATCAAACTTCTAAGAGAGATTGCTTGTTGCACATCAAAAGTGAAGGACATAGAGTTTTCTCTCGTACTGAAAAATTTTTAAGGTATATAAAACTAGACAATTGTACACTGAAAAATGGAACAGTGAAAGTTTAGAAGTTAATAGAAACTTCAGTAAAAACTTCAGAGGAGATTAGGGATTGCCCCCAACTGCAATCCTTTGGGAGCAGGTGGATTGTACATAAGCAACATCCATTAGTCAGGTACTTACAGCTATTGTGCATGCAACAAATCCTGGTTTTTCTCTGTAATCTATTCTTGAGCAAAGGATGACGATGGCTCCAGCATACCATGGCACACCAGCAAGAAAGAAACCAATTATAAACCTATCAGATACATAAGCAAATACCACTACAACATATCAGTCCCAAAAGAACACCAACTATAGCATTGGAGTACCAGTAATCAAAGGATAAATGAGATAAATTTAGACATACAATAACCACCCGACGCCAATCCCGCAGCATGGAAGACGACGCTCTCTCACAGGTCTACCTTCGACAACTGTAATAAAATGAATAAGAATTTAACAAACTTCATCATTGCAAAAAATGAAATACATGATTACACATCATATAATAAATCATATTAGACGGGTATATCACAAAAGCATATGAGAAAATATTTGCCATAAACTGAAAACAGTAACAAACTAGCTAGAAACCTATACATGAAACGCCAAGAAGAAGAAAAAGTTATTGCATAATTTTATATTTGAAAAAATCTCACCAACAAATAAATTCCGTAGGGTTTATGATACCATGGCATTTATGATACAAGCTTGCAATCTCCCCTTCTTCTCTCCAACATTATTTACGAAATCACATGAATCACAACCATTGGGAAGTGGATATTCAAATGCCATCTTTTGCGCTACCTACTTTGATAGGGATGTAAGCTGGCTAATAATAATAATAATAATAATAAAAGCTAAAGTTCGATTCATTGAAATCGACTGATCAATGAATACCCAAGTAGAATTGAAGGCACTATAAGAGACGAAATTTTCAGAGCCCAAATCCATCAAAGCACGCCAAAGATCGAAACTTTCTAATTTTCTCCTTCAATCAAATCGATTGTTGATTTGAAAAGATGAGAAACAAACTAAATCAAATTGGCAACCAAATTAAGACAGGCAGCCTAGAGTCTGCTCACCGGGGATGGCCAGGTAGGCATAGTAAGAGGAGGGAGGAGCAGCGCCGGGGGGTGGAGAAGGGTGGGGAAGCCGATCACCGGCTGGGGAGGAGGGTAAGGCGGCACCCCTTGGAAGGTCCCGTATTGGGGTGGCAAAGGATGGGGATGGTGATGGTGATGGTGGTGGTGGTGATGGCCGTCGGCCTGCTTCTCACCGTCGCTGCCGCTCATCTCTTTCATCTCCGGCGGCGATGATCGTCGCCGACGACGTCCACCGATCCGCTCTTACAAATCCTTTGCGTGTTAATGGCCGACGTGTACTTCATTTCCGATTTTATCCCTTCACTCGTATTCGGAGGACGCCTGTCTGCCCATATTTGTCGTTAAAAAAAGAAAAGAAAAGAATTGGGTCAAACAATTTTCCCGGTTCCCACTCGCTCAGTTCATATTTTAATTTATTTTTTTAAAACAATGCAAAATGTATGCTTGGCCTATGTCGAAAGACAGACTCTAATTTACACTAATTTATGAGATATAAAATCTCATTAAATGATCTTAGAGATAAACTTTAATCAAATAAGGTAACATTTATAATAATTATTTTTTATATTTATTATATTTTAATTGATCGAATCTCCTATTTGTCATCAAAGCATAATTTTTAGTTTTTTTACTACTACGAGTAGAAAGTTCAATCTTGGATGCCCATGACCTCCCTATTTGCCCTACGATAAAGATTTCTTTAGCATATTTGACCGTATATTGAGATAAAAACTTTGTATAAATTGATGCAAAGGTAGATTGATATAATAACAATATCTTATAAAATGCCCATGCACATCCATCTAACTAGGTCAAGTACATTAAGTATTAGTAGAGTCTAGCTACTACTATGCTTGTAGCACCCCATTCAACTTGAATTCATGTTGAATCTTTACGTTATTATTAGAAAAATTATTCATTGGACTACCCCATTCAACCGTCAGTAAGGCTTAAGATGATAACTTTATAGAACTTAACAAATAATGTATGTTAATCATATTACCATATGAAGATTCTTAACTTAAGACTCTTAATATAAGCACTCCAAGTCATGGGATAGGTAGCACCTCTTCGGCAATTAAGATGGTGACTTTACAGATACGATGATCTCTTTGAGTTACACAAGGTAACACCCACAATACACTTAAGAGGTTAAACTTTTCATAATATAGATATATGATCCGATTCTTATACATAGTTTCAATGTTTGGGTTAGATATTTTATTTTTAGATAATGCTGAACTGGTGATAAAGTAAACATTTAGTCGTGGTTATGTGCTCATATAACCTATAAGGCAAATTAAAGGTACAAAGGCATCATCAAGTACCAGGGCATTATACCTACACTCAGTCTTTATGTAGATCTTCAAAAGGTATGAACCGTATGCTCTTCTATCCACATTTCTTCAATAGACAAATATCTGCACCAAAATAAGTTTTGTACACCTTAAATGCTCCTCATCATGTTCAAGCACTTTGAGACTTATTACCGTGCAGACGATGGTTAATCTTTGCCTCAAAGTTAATACCCTACACCTTATAATAATAATAATAAAGTAATGAAACATACGCCTGCATTCCATCATCACATACACCCAATCCAAATCATGCAAGGTTCATGGGAAATTCAGGGCACAAACCTACAAAATAATACTATCCATACTTCCAAAGTTCAAAGTCAAATACACAAAATACATAAGTCTAATAACAGCACAACAATACCCAAGCACAATCCCCCGCCATGAGCCCTCCAATTTGTTCGCCTGTCCGGCTGTGCAAAGATTACTCACCTACATTGATATAGGAAAATTATTAGTAATCAATTATTAGTCTAAAAATAATTACCGATAATTTAATACTAACACATAGGTACCTTAATACCCATGAAGAAAATTTCAATCTTCTTGAATACAATACAAAGCTATAAGCAAGGGCTGAAACAACCAAACAATACATTCACAATTTACGCCAAACAAGTCAACAGTAACACATTTTAAAGCACTGTTACACCCTCACGTCCTCTATATAACTCCCGTCATGCTATTCAAATGGCGCAAATAAAATGCCACAAATTTAGAAAATGTATTGCATTACGCAATATCCACTTAGCATTGTACTTTTTTAGGGTATAAAAGAGTATTAGTGCAATTCTCATACTCTTTTATTCATAAAATCTGCAAAATTGTGTGTGTTTATATAATAAACTTAGGTAGGGACTTATTTAATAAGCTCTTTAGATTTCATCTTCGAAAACCATCAAGGAATTTCTTCCTTTAAGTTTTATTAAATTGTAGAAAAAATTTGCTAAATGGCCCAGCATTGAAAGGATTCAATAAAAGGCAGTTGACACTGTCCTATGTCTAAAACTTGGTAAAATATCACTTAAGGAGCTAAACAAAAAGTGAAGCATAGATCCTACAAAGTTGAATGAGTCAAACTTGTCAACCTAACTCAACATGCTCACCCATACACACGCTAGCAAGGAGATGAAACTCGAATTATGAATCAAATCACATCAGCACGCAAAATGAGTTGAAAGGATCTGATAAAAGGCAGTTGACGCCGTCGTATGTCTAAAACTTGGTAAAATATCACTTAGGGAGCCAGACAAAAAGTGAACCAGAGGATCTTACAGACCTGGATGAGTCAAGCTCATCATCCTAACTCAAAATGCTCACCCCGCGTATGCTAGCAAGGAGATGAAACAGGAATTACGATCAAATCACATCGGCACGTAAAATGAGGCAATGCTTTTCACACGTGAACATACACTAATAGGCTTAATTAACCTACTTGTCTTGCTTAGTGCAGTGTTAAACCTCATTAAGTAACCTTAGTCTCGAAACCCCAACTCAAAACATACCTCTAATCTATATGATGCATGATAAATTGTGTGCGTGCTTATAACAATAAATAGTCTAAGTAATGCAAATAAATCAACTAAACATGTTTGACACGTAAAACAAGGCAAAACCCTAGTATCAGGTATGATCCAACATAACACAATAATAAACACATGAAAAGTAGTATATCACCAATACTTTGCTAGTTGTGAAATAATTCAGTAATAACTCAACTGCTTGACTCAGAAATAAATAAAATAATAATAAAAATTTAATAATACGTAAATCATGTAATTAAAATAATTAAATAATAATATTATAAAATAAATCATGCAAGACACTAAAATACATCTAATCAGAAGTATAACAATGCTGCATAGTCACATAAAATAAATCACATGCATACGAATCAATAAGAAATATCAACGAGTAAGAAAACACGAGTTAAATAATAAAAAATAAAATAATTTATTTTAATAAATAGAAAATAGACAAATAAATATGATAAGAGTCAAAAGTGTCCTAAACATGTCATACTGCATGATAATGCATCAAAAGAAACATATAGAATCTCGAATTAACCAAAACAGATAAAAAACAGGTAAAAACGACATCAATCAAGTCTAGCTAGGTCAGGTTGCATAACTGGACCAAACCGAGTCGGGTCAAAATTTTAACCAACCCGGTTCAGCAGAAAATAACCGAACCAAACCGTCACACAAGTGAAATGCCGGGAGAATAAAAGGGCGATGACGACGGCGATCAGCGGCGCTACAGGGGCACTGGATGGTCGGCAGTTAGTGCTATTCTGCCAATAAAAGGCATCGCCGAAGGTAATAGGGATAATGGGGGATAGTAGGGCTGGTTGTAATCGACATATCTCATTGAGAAGAGTCGATCGCCAATGGTGGGGCAGTCGAAGTTGCGATGGTATTGTAACGACCCGCCATTTGTCACAACATTGTGGGCCTAGCTGGCAAGGTGTTACTCAAAATTTAAGCAAATATGTCTAACATTTTTGTAAACAAAAACATATATAAAGATCCCACAATCTTGGACCGTTTCCCAGTAGCCACACTTATTTCTCAAATAGTAAAAAAGAAAGGAGTCCTCATATTTATTTTGCTCCATGCTCTGGTTGTCAATCACCTAATCTCGTATCTGCACACCTGCGGAGGCAATTCCGCGTTAGTGATTACAACACTAAGTAGTATAATAGATAAAACAAAACAAGTACATTCCACTATTTCCTTAAGTTTATTTTAATATGCGGTGGAGCGATTCCGTTGTACTCCAAAACAATGCGGAGGAGGTATCCGCTGTGATCCGCACACCCCGGCCGTAGCCCTTTTGTGGGGAGGCTACCACTACCGCCTCCAGTGCCAGTGCCTCACACACCCTAGCCTTAGCCTTTTTGTGGGGAAGCTATCACTGCACTCAGGTGATTGCTACGCCCCGTTTGTGGGGAAGCTCTCACTACCAATTCTAGTGCCAGTGCCTTACACACCCCGGCCGTAGCCTTTTTTATGGGGAGGCCATCACTGCACTCAGGTGAATGCTACGCCCCGTTTGTAGGGAAGCTCTCACTGCTAATTCTAGTGCCAGTGCCTCACACACCCTGGCCGTAGCCTTTTTATGGGGAGGCTATCACTGCATTCAGGTGATTGCTATGCCCCGTTTGTGTGGAAGGTCTCACTTCCGATTCTAGTGACAGTGCCTCACACACCCCGGCCGTAGCCTTTTTATGGGGAGGCTATCACTGCACTCCAGTGCGATGGAGGAATCGCTGTGCCTCGCTCACCCCGGTCGTAGCCTTTTTATGGGGCGGCTATCACTACTCCAAAACAATGTCGATGCATTACACAATTTACGCACATAATACGACCCCGTGTCGGACTGAGTCAATTCTTTGACCCCGGTTGCACTCGGTGCATGGTGGTCGAATCTGGGCTCAGGCCGACCTAGGCCTACTCAACAAGGAAGGGTACGATGTACTACCTATTATTCGTGCCTGACTTGTGATTTGGTCGACTATGAACCGTTAACCTATTCCGACGAAGGAGGAAAACCAACATGCGATCAAGGAGGAGAAAAGATATGAAAACGTATCCTTCTCCTTTACAAGGGAGTAAATGACGACTGGGGTTTGGTAGGCTACCACTGCATAATTCCTTTAATCGAGTAATTGGTCAATCAATCTGATTCATAACCTATTAGCAGGTGCATGGTGTCGGTTCTTAGGTTTGAATGGATAAATAATGTGATTCGACTTGGTAGGTTCAAGTGGGAATCGTCCGGTTAGAAGTACTTCTCAATTAATTCATACCTAACCGATGAAATTTTCCACGTTCGATTCCGTGTCGAACGTTATTATTATTATTATTATTATTATTATTATTATTTATGTTATTTATATTTATTATTTTATTTTATTTTCCCGAGGGTCTTCTAATCTCCCCAACACCGTATTCGTCCCGAAATATCCTCAATGATTTCATTAGTACATCTAGACATAGTTCATGGCTCAACACGGACTTATCTTGCAAACGGTAGGATATTTTCAGGTCATTTCCTGTTCAGTCTCCCATGTAGCTTCTTCTCATCCCTGATTTCTCCATAATACCGTTGCCAAAGGGATCTCCTTGTTACGGAGTGTCTTTGTTTCTCTCGCTAAGATGCGAATCAGTTTTCCTCTTAGGTTAAATCCTAATGTAGCTCTAAATCTACAAACTTCGTGATAATGTGATTCTCATCTCGTACGTATTTCTTTAGCATCAACACATGAAAGACATTGTGTACACCATCAAGGCTTGGTGGTTATGCTAATCTATATGCACAACTTCCGATTCGATCCATAATTGAAAATGGTCCTATGAATCTTGGCTTCAACTTCCCTGATGTTGTAAATCTGATCACTCCTTTTTAAGTGAGGTCTTAAGGTAGACGAACTCCCCAACTTCGAATTCTATGTCCTTCCTTCGAGTGTCGAGTGTAGCTTTTCTGCCGATCCTGAGCTGCCTTAAGCCTTTGCTGGATGAGTTGCACCTTTCCAGCTGCTTCTCTCGCCATCTCTGGCCGACTATAACCATCTCTGTAAATTCTAACCAACATGATGGAGATAAATGAGGCCTACCGGTGTAGGCTTCAAGCGGTGCCATTCCTATGCTGGCTTGGTGAGGTTATTATAGGTGAATTCAGCCAAGGCTAAGGTATTTCTCCAATCTCCTCCCAGTCAGGGATGCCGAAGCTCTCAACAAATCCTCAAGGTTGATTGGTCCCTCTCACTAGGCCATCGATTTGGGGGTGATATGCTGTACTTAACAATTTGGGTCCCCATAGCTTTTGAGGCTTCCCGAAAATGTGGCGTGAAATAGGGATCTCTATCGAGGCTATCTCCTTCGAGAATTCCATGCAGCCTGGCAATGTTATTTATGTACGATTCTGCTAAGTATTCCGCTCTCCTAGTTGATTTTGTGGGGATAAAGTGAAGCTGCCTTAGTCAAACGGTCCACAACCACCCATATAGAGTCATGTCTCTTCAAAGTCCTTGGAGTTTAGTAATAAAATCACATGTGACACGCTCCATTTCCAGGTAGGTATCTCTAAAGGTTGTAATAATCCACCGGGTAGTTGATGTTGGGCTTTGATCAATTGGCACGTCTGACACTTGGAAGCAAAATCCACCACATCCCTCTTCATCCCAATCCACCAGTAGGTTCGTTTTAAGTCCTGGTACATCTTTGTACACCAGGGTGTATTGAGAACCTTGAACGATGAGCTTCTTCCAGGAAATGTCTCGCTTTAATGCATCATTGTTGGGTACACACAACCTCCCTCTAAATCTGATTACACTGTTGGAATTACTACAATGTTGGAGTTTTGTCCAACATTTCATTCAGCTTCTCATCTTCCATTTGTGTTAGCTTAACTCGGTCCACCAATTCATTAGAGATAACTGGGTTCGCAGTAGTCCTGTCATTCGTTCCACCGGGTTAATAGCTACCACCTCAGCTGACATAGCCCAAAGTCTAGCTAGTTGTTGACCCTTGTCCACCTTGCCCTTCCGACTCAACGCATCGGCTACAACGTTTGCTTTCCCGGATGGTATAAATTTGGAAATCATAGTCCTTCAAGTATTCTATCCAATCGCCTCTGTCGAAGGTTAAGGTCATTCTGGGTGAAGATATACTTCAAACTTTGGTGGTCGGTGAAAACCTCGAACCGAGCTTCGTACAAATAATGTCTCCAAATTTTTAGAGCAAACACAACTGCTGCCAGTTCCAAGTCATGGGTTGCATAATTTGCTCGTGAATCTTCAATTGGTGAGAGGCGTAAGCCACCACCTTACCATCTTGCATAAGGACACATCCTAACCCCACTAGAGATGCATCACTGAAGACCACGAATCCTTCATTGCCATTTGGTATAGTCAAAACTGGTGCAGTAGTTAAACTCTTCTTCAAAGATTGAAACTCTCCTCACACTTGTTACTCCATTCGAACTTAACTCCCTTGCGTGTAAGCTTAGTCATTAGCGATGCCACCAAGGAGAAATCTTAATGAACTTCCGATAGTAACCTGCTAGTCCAAGGAAACTTCGGATATCTATGACTGACTTGGTTGTGGCCAATCAGTAACTGCTCTCACTTTTGATGGATCCACTGCATCCCGCTTTGAGACAACATGTCCGAGGAAGTTCACCTCTCAACCGAAGTCACACTTTGATAACTTGACGAACAATTGATTCTCTCTCAAAACTTGAAGAGCAATGGACAAGTGTTTCCCATGGTCCTCCTCATTATTTGAATAGACCAGAATGTCATCCACAAACACAATAATAAACTTATCCAAGTATTCGTGGAACACCGTGTTCATAAGTGACATAAAGGCTGCTGGTGCATTTGTCAGACCAAAAGGCATAACCAGAAACTCATAATGTCCATATCGAGTTCGGAAAGCCGTTTTCTGTATGTCAGATTCCTTCACCCACAGTTGATGATATCCGGACCGCAAGTCTATTTTTGAGAATATTCCGGCTGTTTTCAACTGATCAAATAAATCATCAATCCTCAGTAAGGGGTACCGATTCTTGACTGTCACTTGATTGAGCTGGCGATAGTCAATACACAATCGAAGTGAGCCATCCTTCTTCTTTACGAAAAGAACAGGGGCTCCCCAGGGTGAAGTACTTGGTCGGATGAAGCCTGCCTGCAATAGCTCTTCTAATTGACTATTTAACTCTTTAAGCTCCACTGGAGCCGTGCGGCGTGGTGCTTTGGGGGTTGGTGATACTCTGGGTTAGCTGGGTCCAATGACAAACTCCACTTTGCCCACAGCTTGGGAGGTAACCACTGGTGGTTCACCTGGAAATACGTCCGAAGTCGACACTGACCGATTCAAGTAGAGATCGTCCGGTTAGAGAGTACTACTAAGTGTAACCGGGTAATTCATACCTAACTAGCTAACAGAAATTTTTTTCCCATGTTCGATTCCCCGCGTTCGAACATTATTATTATTATTATTATATATTTATTTATTTATATTTTTAATTTTTTTCTGGGTCATTCACGGGTGTGGTGGCGGTGGCACTCAAATTTAGGCGACACTGTCGTGTTCTAGAAATTAGCGACAATTTGCAGCAATTTTGTGGAGAGTCACGTTAGATTTGGGGTCTTACTAGGTGTTGGGTCTATTGTGGCAAAGAGACGAACACGATGGAGGTGATGGCATGACAAAAGGAGGTATGAGTGCGGAGATATGGACGTCCAAAGTTAGAGGTAGCAAAGGGTATGGTGAATGGTGCAACTCCCCATATTTGTGTAACTGCATGCATACTGGGCTAATGATTTTGCCATGTGGCAGCACCAAATGGTTGACCACATGGGGCCCACCGAGGGGTCCCTAATTATATATATATATATATATATATATATATATGTATATATATATATATATATATATATAGACACACACAACCACCCCAATGGCAAGCTCTAGTCGATGTTGTTGTAAGCCAAAATTGACTGGAAGTCAAATGAAGGCTCACTAAATGGGAATCGAGGTCCAAAGTCCAAAATTGGTTGGGAACAATAAATTGGTCAAAAAATTAAATCGAACTCAAATCAAACCATGATAGAACTGACATAACTGGTGCATCTGAGATTCCCAATGCATGAAATGATCAACCCTAAAATCCTAACGTGGAGAACTAAACACAAAAATGGTCCTAATCCTCACTCAAACCCTAACACCCAAATACGTGCATATCTGACAAAACCAATAACACGATTTGTGCTCCTTACATTCAACATGCCATCCCATACACGTCATGATATACGTATCCCACAACATGCAACACGGCCTAGTTGGTGTTGGGGTCCCTCATCATACGATGGATGTCAGAAAAGACGATGCAAAAATCCCAACAGTTGGCCCCTTATACAAGATACAAAAGCCGAACAAATTACCAAACCAACCTAATTCCCGATTGAAACGGGTCAAAAGCTAGTTAAAACCACGAACCAAAGGTTTGGGTTTTACAATAAGAAATAAGAGTTTAGTATAAATTTTAATGAGATGCTTATTGTTAGTACCAAGTATAGTTGTAAACCTGCAGCCAAGCATTATTCTTGCATGTTCAACTTATTTTTAAATTAACTTGCCCAAACTTAATTTGATATGAAATTATATTTTTTGATTCATGCTTGAGTGGTTTGGAAATTCGCTCGATCTTGATTTATGCATAATAATTCTTCAATTCATTAAGAGTTGTGAGTTTCTTTCATAAAAGGGTCACAAGTGGAAAATGAGCCTTTTGTTACCGAAATTTCTGATGACAAAAGGCTCAAATTCGGTGACAAAAGGGTGTTTGCCATCAAATTTATCACAACAAATTAGGTGACAAAAAGTTTCGCATCAGATTATATTTGGTGGCAAAACGGTGACAAATTGTCACCAAAATTTTTAGTGACAAAACGTGGTAAGTTGTCCCCAAAAATTGGTGGCATACATAGGTGGTCAGTGTTCGTGTAAAACCCGTGACTCGAGTCAAGGTTTTATAGTTTGAATCGGTCGTTTGACTGTTATTTTCAGTCGAGTCAATTTTAGAACACGCATACCGAGCCAAGGCTGGTCTTGTGTTATGAACCATGAGAGTCATATGTGCCCAAGTATATGATGATAACGTCAGTAAGACAGCAACAGAATGAGTTATCAGAATATATGAGAGTATGCCAGATTTTCTTTATTTATTTTAATTAGATCGTAGAATTATTTTTAGGCCGAATAATGCATTAGGACACGTTATGAGCAATTTGGGTGGGTTATTAGTTATAGAGCATGTCATTGTAATATTGTGATGTGCATTATGTTTTATGGGATTTTCCCTTGTTTTTGTTTTGGATTTTTTAGAATTATTACGAGTTAGTATTAGTTTTCTCAAGTGAAAGTCTAGTCAAGTTTTAATTACAAGACGACCACTCGTTTTTCTCCTCGACCACTCGTTTTCTTCCCCCAACACCTTATGAGATGACTCCTAACCTTCTTTCTGTCCACTCATCTTCCCCCGACACCAATTTATTCCAAACCTCCGATGCTATCACCATCCAACCGCCACCATCCTCCTCACCCAACTCCCTTCTCCTGTTTCTCCCTTCCCTCTCCCCACGATCCTCACTCGAGCCGGCCACAAACTTGTCGTCTGTCACCGTTTGATTGGCGATTAGGTATTAAATTTTATTTGATTTTATTTGATAATAAATTGTTTTATAATTTTATTGTGATGCATATGGTGTGATTCTAAATAGGTGTTGGTCTAAATTTAAATGCATGTTAACGAATAATAATAGTGAATTAGAGTTTGAATTTAAATGCATATAAATAGATGTTGTCTTGTATGGATTGATGAGAAGTGTAGCATTCATGCATTATACTGGGCGTTTGTATTTAGTTTAAATGTGTAAGTACAGAGTAGGAGCTCGACGCCTAGGCTGTGGATACGATTGGAGCTTCTACCAAGTCCGTTAGTACTTGTTTCCTATTTTATGCTCTATTCTATTGTGTATTGTTTTAATACTTGCAGGACGAGTTAAGTGATATTTTATCGAATCCCACTTAACCGGATCATTTAATCGATCAATCTCCGGATTAATAACCCTCGAGGATGAGATCCCTCGAGTATGTTTGCAAAAACAAGATTCACCACAAGTTGCCTTCGGGCATATTGTATAAATCCCTTCTCAGGCCTATCGATATAGTTTTATCGAGTTTTCAGTGAGACGAAAGATAGGAAAATGAACTTGCATCTAGCATGAGCAGGTGCACGTGTCAGTCAAAGCGGACTCTAGATTAGTGAGCATGTTGCTCTATTCCCAAGGGATCCTGACAATTCTGCGTTTGAGTTCCCTAGACCCAGAGAAAGTAGAGGTTTATGGGTATTATTTAGTATAGCGCATGTCCGAACTTGTGGTTCAAAGGGTACTACAGGCGACTGCCTGAGAGTACTCAGCTTTCATGCTCAAGGCCAGGAGAATTATGGAGGTAAGGAAAGAGCTTAGGATATACTAGTAGTCTTGAGGGATAAGAAAATGAAATGAGAAAATGCCGATAGAGACATCACCAGCGGCACAACAGTCACTTCAGGATGCTACTGGGTTTACAACCTAGTGGCTCCTTAGTAGGTGCCATTCAGAGAGTTCTAGTAAAGTATATAAATGTTTTCCTTCATATAAGAGTTTGCTCTCATAGCCAGTTTTATATTAGTTATATTTTTGGACCAGTAACATTCGTTACTGGCAAGCTTCTATAATATATTTAGGTGATGTCATGAGTAGGATGAGCCAGCCTGGACGGAGGAGCAGTGACGTCTCTTACATACACACATGTCAAGATGATAGCATGTTCAATATTTTGAGGATGATGTAATGAAATGCAATACATGATAATGTGGTGTGATATGATGTATGCTGCAGTATAAAGACAGCTAACGATGATATGTTAATAAATATATTTAGATATTGAATAAGTATAACAAGTAAGTCAAGACCCAGAATTGATGAGAAATGTGAATATAATGCACAGGTGGGTCGAGATCAAAGCTTCAGAATGATTATATAGCAAATTAGGAAGTTGTGTGAATAAAAATGTATGAATCTTTTAGGGGAGACTCAGTTCGTCTTATTTTACGAATCTTATCCATTTTCATCGTAATTATTTGGTATGTGAATTGGTTGACATGTCATCCATGTAATAGCATGTTAGGTTTATTTTTATGCATTCATCCATGCATATCGATTGACATCTTCCATCTTGAGATGTCGAAAGTAGATCTGTAGGAGTTGGGTGCATCTCAAGTAGATCTGTAGGAGTTGGGTTTGGGTTAGCTGACCTAACCGGAACCAGTGATATTCTGATTCGGTTCCCGAGCATGAACCAAATTTGGGGTGCTACAGTTTGCCACCGAATTTTGATGACAAATTGGTGACAAATTTTAAAAAAATAATAAAAATTAAATTAGATTGGGAAGTGGCATAGGAGGCTGCCGTCTTTGGTGGCACAAGGTTGGCCAAAAGCGGTGTCGTAATGGTGGCCATTGGCGGTGGCATGAGACCGATAGACGGTGATAGCGCAAGGGTGTCTAGCGGCAGTGGTGCGGGGCTAGTGGGGGTGGCACATGGCCAGTGGGATGGGGCTGGATGAGTGTGGAGCGCGAGGGCAAGGCAGGGCATGGGGTGGTGCGTGGGGGCTAAGGTGCAGCGGTGGAGCACGAGGCCATGGTGACAGAGGGTGTGGGTGCGGGGTAAGGTACAAAAGTGGACTGCGAGGGTGTGGTGAGGCGCGTGGTGGTGCACGGTGGCCAAAGGGCGGTGGCGTGCAAGACACAGAGGGAAGGGATTGTGCAGGCGTGGTGTGACGGCTGGGCCCATGGTCCGACGCGGGGTGTGTGGCATTGGCGGGGCAGCGTTGTGTGGTTGCGATCGATGGCGGGACGTGGAGCACAAGGGTGGGATGGGCGTGGGGCGGCAACACATGGCTGGTGCCGGCCACGTGTTTCGAACTCGCAGCCATTGAATGTCTGCGTTAATGGGCCATAAATGGCCGTGTGTGACACAACCAATATTGATGCCATGGTGCAAGTTTTTTAAAAAAATTCAAATTTTGACATCAAAATAAGGTGTCAAATCAATATTAAATTAATTTATTACAGAAATCTTCTATCACAAATTAGTGACAAATTACTAAAAACGGTGTCATCAAAGTTTCAGTGGTAAAATGTTGGTGGCATTTAATTGTTCTTTGAAAAATTGGTGCCAAATCGGTATTAGATTAATTTGTCATCGAAATATTCGGTGGCAAATTACTAAAAATGATGCTACTAAATTTTTTGTGTCAAAAATTTGGTGGCGCTAATTTTTTGTACCAAAAAATAGTGACAAATTTGTAACAAATATTTAGTTACCAAATTTTCTATGACAAAATAATGACATGCCTTAATTTAGTGACTAGTCGAGGATAAAATTTTTGTCACTATATTTTGGTGATAAACTAGAGGCAAATTTGTTACCGAGAATTTCGACGATAGTGATAAGGCATATTTTCCACCAGACGTGACCATAATACATTGAAATCGAAAACTAAATAATATTATCAATTATGTTCATTTTTAGACTAATTTGGTAATTTTTTTGGTAGAACTATATGCAAACTAAAATGTATATTAATATTTTGACTTGGAAATGAATCGAATCGAACTAATCAAAATAACTATTATTCTAAAATTTATGTTTTAAGTTTATTATCATAAAATTATTTTATTTTTATGATGAATTTTGATATGTTTAACATTATATATATATATTTACAATTATTTTTTTATAATTTATTATATAATTCGGTTATTTGATTATTAAAATTTGATTAAATTCGATTTTGATGGAAATTTGGTTGATTTTCGATTATTAAATCGGGCATGCATCCCGTGTTCAAGCTAACGCACCCGCCTACCTGGAGCAGTCGGGTTACCGAAGCGAACAAGACACTTGCCCTAGCGCTCACAAAATCGACGGTTCCTATTTCATCCTCTCGCATCAGACGGTGGGCATATCATGTTGGGCATCTATAAAGACTTCGTATCTCGTTGCAGTCCCTCCTCCCCCGCCGCCGACGTTCTGGTTGTAGGGTTTTCTCTCCTCCAATCGCTCCCCCACAATGGTGACAATCCCTTAATCTTTCTTCGACTTCTTTATTCTTTTCTCAACCAAATCGATCATATATTGTTTTCTTTCATTTTTATCGCCAGTTTTTTGTAGTTAATATGCGAAGGGTGTTGCAATGTTGTGATGTTTGGTTTCACGGGGTCCAAATACTTGTTAGCGCTAGGGTTTGTGGTGTTTGGGGAATTTGTTAAGCATATGTGTGTACGGTTTTTGATGGGATCAATGAATAGGTGCTTTCTAATGACATTGACCTCCTCCACCCGCCGGCGGACCTTGAGAAGAAGAAGCACAAGCTCAAGCGCCTCGTCCAATCTCCAAACTCCTTCTTCATGGTTGGTGTACTCCAATCTCAATGCTGTACTATCTTGTTTTTTTTTAATTAATTTGATGTGGTTTTTGTTAATTCATGTGTTTGTTTAATCTGAGTATAGGATGTGAAATGCCAGGGATGCTTCAACATGTACGTTTTATGTTAACCTGCATCATCCCTTCATTGATCTATCTTTTGCCCTCTGCAATTGAGCTAATTTGTTAACATCATCTTTACACTTTTCTTTAGCCATTGATCTAAATCGGTGATGCCTTGTTTTTTGTTGCATGTGTTGGGTTGCAGTACTACCGTGTTTAGTCACTCACAAACAGTTGTGAAGTGTGGAAACTGCCAGACGATCTTGTGCCAGCCTACAGGCGGCCGTGCGCGGCTTACTGAAGGGTGCTCTTTCAGGAGAAAGGGCGACTGAGGATATGCTGGCTCTTCTGATGGATTCGTGCCACGTTGATGAATCTTTGCTATTTTCTAAGTTTAATTGTGGTGTCGGGTATATTTTCGATTATCAGTAGATGGAAGAACTGTAGTGCTTTTCAATGGGAAGTGAAATTTTGCTGTTGAGTATGGGAGTTATGTTTTGACTCGTGACTCCATATTTCTTGTTCTAGATTTTGATACTTGGTGATGTGTGGACAGTTTATTTTTTCTCACAGAAAAATGTAGCCACTCCTATTCTATGCTTCTAGTGCACTATCTTAATCTTCTGGGGCTATGTTTGTCATATTCTGGCATTATTATAGGATCAGTTTGCTATATATAATGCTGTTTGATTATTACGTGGATTGATATTAGAATTATTACGACCCACATAACACTTGCCGTCTGTGCTATGTACACATGTTGATGTGGTGCTACTTTCTCGTTAGTTGCCACCATTTGCTGGCTAATGTTAAACACGCTTCACACCCTTAGTGCTCCAGCCGGTATGTCTGGTTGACAATTGAATCTTTATAATTGTGCAGTAATGTCCTTAGTGTGGACGATGAGCTTTATCTTGTTCTGTTCGTGCTCAAGTATTTATTTCCATCTTGGTTGATGTTCAAACTTGGCAAATGACATTTATAGTAGCGTTTGTGTTGAATATGGTATTATTCAAATTTAATTGTGGTTTCTGCTATAAATGGAAGTGAATATGGTATTACAGTTCAGGGGAGAGAACTGTAGGGTTATTAAATGGAAGTGAATTTTTGTCGTTGATTATTATGTATATGTTTTAACCAATGTGACTCAACATTTCTTGCTCTAGATTATGATATTTGGTAACTAGTAGGCTGTTTGTTCCTGACAGAGAAATAGTCACTATCTTGCTCTGTTTCTATTGCACTCTTAAACCCCTTTGGCTATGGTTAAAATCTCTTGCATCATAGAATCAATTTGTTATATTGATATTTGTCTGTTACCCGGATTCATGATCATAACTATAATGACAGACATTACTTTAGCTGCTTCGACGGTGTACATGCTGAAGTGATGTTTACTTGAATTGCCACCATTTTCTGGGTCTCGGCTGGCTTATATTATTCAACAATTGAATTATTACGGTTGGTTACAGGATGTGGAAGATATGACTTTTATCTTTTATGTACATGTTGAAGTTCATGAAGGGTAGGTTATTTTCATCTGTTGAGGAGTTGCTTTTTGTTGTCCAGTGTGGTCGTTCGATGAGTTCATGATGTTGCATAATATATGTCGGTTTTTCAAGTTTTAGTAATTGAATATGTCCCTACTACCCCTTGTTGATCTGAGGGTCGTTGAAGGGTAGGTTATTTTCATCTGTCTGAGGAGCTTTGTAGTGTCACTTTCCGTCTCATAGAAGCTTAGCTAGTTAACTTTCCATCAAATATGTGCATCCTTTTCGGATATATTACTATGTATATGATTAGAATTAGGATGATTGAGGTCTGTCCTCACGGTTGTTACCCTTTTATTAATGGAGTCATATGAACCAATACAGTATAACGTAGCCTAGCCTTTTACCCAGCGGATGGTTGAAGTAAATACTAAAGAGTCCAAAGTGGGGTGAGGTTTCTTTGAATGTCTCCTATGTGAACCTGGTTAGTATGGCTCAAGTCGGAATTGTGAAGCTAATTCTACGCTAGTTCTGATTCGCGTGTGGGGGATGTCAAGGTGCAAAATCTTCTTCTGGTGAAGGATATTTTGATCCGTGCCCATATAGCCGCCTGCCATCAGTAGAACAGGAGAGAAATTGATAGTACTAATCTGCAACAAATTTTTGAATTCAATATAGCTGCAGGGGCCAGGTTTCAATCAGATATAAACAAATTAGCATTCCTTAAAAAGTATTAATAACCGTTCTAAAATTTTAGTATTTAATGGGCGTATACTTGCTCAGATTATTTTCAAAAAATTAATATTTCTCGAATTTTACGATTTTTTTCACTCTTTTTGTGGATCAATTTGTTCCCTTCCGTAACAATGGATCATCTTCAACATATGTTTATTTAACAATAGATCATCAAACGTCGACCATTTCATTTGCTTTATCAATTTTCATGGCTGCAGTTTACTTGGACATGAAAGCTATGGGCCAAACTTATGCTAATAGCTGCTTAAATATACACCATCAATTATATACATGGTCATTCGTTTCTTCTTCGTTGATACGCTATATGAATGCTAGTAGTTAAACTGGTTGGCCTGCACGTTATTATAAATTTGCCTTCCCACTTAACATTAGATATATCTGAAACTAATTTTTGTTGGTTCGATAACATTGAAAAAAGAAGACACCGTTGAATATCCCATTCTATTCTCAATTTACGTGTATTTGACTAGGTAATGGCTATATATCAATTTTTTCCCTGATATGTTGTCTCTGGAGAGAAGATGTCTCGTTGGTTTAGTCTTGTGGAAGGAAGCATAATATTGTGTCGATGATCTCGAAACTCAGATACATTTCTAACCTAATCCGATCATATACAGCATTGTTTCTGTAGTGTTTAAGTACCTATATATTCTAACTTCTTCCCTAATTAACAAATAGGTTGGGGTGTAATACCACTTGCTAGAAATCAAATCAAAAGACACCTACACCATGGATACAAGGATTCTCTCATGCAGGAAGACATTCAAATTTCAAAGAGCCAATGCAAGCGTTGGTAAAATGGCCGGAAAGTGGAAAGAGAGGGACGTACAGGACCAGAAAGATGAAACCACTATTATACAAAGGTTGAACATGAAGACTCCTCAAATTCCGGGTACCAGAGAAAGACAAGATATTCAAGCACACTTCCTTGAAACACGATTCCAGCTTATTTTAAGTGTCCTCATCTGCATACCAAAGTCTCAAAAGTTGGCGTTCATTCATGGACTCAATTTGCTCTGTCTCCTTTCTCATATGCGAATGAAACCTTGTCAAATGGACGAACCTACTCTTGCCCTCTCACGAGGTCTCGGTCGGTCTTGGATCCTCTCCTTCCGCTACATCTTTTCATGCCATATCCATTATCTTGTGCTTTGCGATGGACATTGATGGGATTGGTTTTTCAGAAGTATGCATGTTAACCCAAAAATGTCATCCCGCTTTTGCCTTTTTTGTAGAAAATAAATATACGATAAAATATAAATAAAATAAAAAATTATCTTAAAAGCCGAATAGATCAATAGACAAAAGTCACCTGCGATCACGAGGAAAAAGTCTGATTTTCACGCCTATCAGTCCCTCTTCTTGAAAATACCATAATTTCGTAATTTTGTTTTTGATATTAGGAGAAGGTGTAATATTTATAAAATTTTTTATCATTATCTCAAATTAACTTATAAGTATTTGATTAATTTGAAACTACTCAAAACTTATTTCTTGATTGATTTGGTGAGTTCACCCTTGCAAGGACATCTCCACCAAAAATACACTAACACCTCTAAATATCAATATATATCTTCGACCTTGGCTTGTTAACCAAGAGCAAAAACTAACATGTTTGGCTAGATACCAGCTTGGTCAACATGTTTGGCTTATTGGGTTTTGGAACCATTGAAGCCTTTATTTTGTGTCCTGCATACCACATGTTGCTTCGATGGTCACAGACCACTTATGGTTGTCTAAGTAGAAGGTACTTTGGAAAATGCATTTATAGTCATAAGAAGACGTAGTTTAATGGTAAAACTGATTATTAAATAACGTATTTTTCGCGTTTTGTCAGCAAACTAGGCTTATCCATTCTCAGTTATATTGAGAAAAAGTGATTTTTTTCTTAAAAAAACATTTGAATTAGAACAAGCAGGAATAAATTAAGGAGTAAGATATCACCATCTTGCATGTTAACTTCTCCACAGGACTGTCGATCCCTAATTAGTTTCATCCATTGATCCCATAGAGCTTGAACATGAGTGATATTAGAGTGAGATTATTTTTAGTAAAATAACTAAAAGCGGATCATGGGAAGAGAAAAATAGGGCCCCATTTGAATATTTATTATGTTACATTATATTGGAATGGGCGTAATTAAGCCTAAAGGTTATAATTGTGTTTTATGCATTATTATTACAGCAAAACTGGAGCAAGTCATGTCAGTTCTGTGTATTTATTGTAATAACAGCCTTATAGACAACCAAAAAAAGAGGATATGTGGTGTAAATTAAAAAAAGAGTATGATATCTTAGTATATTAGCTAGTGAAGACTAATTCTGACTCGAGTATGTATACGTACAAATATTAGTCACATAGAATACGAGAGTCCAGAGTTTATTATTCTGTATGGTCGGTCGAGTAAGAATTTTTTTTTAAAAAAATTACAATTCTGTTTACTAATTTTAATACACTTGCTTATTTTAAGTAACAAAAATGCCCTTCGTGTGAATGTGGCGATTAGACCATATAATATAAACTCAGGCCATACACAGTCTGATGCAGTAGATATGATATGGTTCATTACCTGGGGAATGACGGAACACTGGTTCATTGTTTGTCTTTCTATCAGCCCTTGATAAGCTTCTTTGGAAGTTTGAAACAACACCTTCCAAACTGTTCCATAAATCTTTCACAAAGTTGTTTATCAACATCGATGAAACACCCGTGTGAATCCTCTTACAAATCATTGACTTGGTTTCGCCTAGCCTGCACAAGGGGGAGGTATCCAAGACCAGAGCCCCAATACTAACAAGAGAACATGAAGAATATATAATTAAACAAGCTGGCAGACGAATCCCAAGAAAACAATTTCATCAGATAAACTCCCTAACCAATTCAAGATTAGATTTTTTGCTTGCCCAAGTAGATGGAATATCATTGACACTAGTGACTCAAAAATTTCATCTCTTGATGTGAAAAATGTACATGCATGTTAATTGACGAGTGTCAGTGAATGTTTTTTGCTGTGTCATTCTGCCCAGTTCCCAGAGTGGTTGGATACGTTTTGTGGCTGAGTCAGAGTTACAACTCGCTTACAATTCTTGATGGTTGAAGCAAAAACATGATCACAAATGAGTACATACGCCTCAAACAATGTGAGAATTTGACATGACTATTGCCCGTTCATGGAGGAAATAGATGTGTAATTTGAAAATTGATATAATAAAAGCATGGTAACTTTTATATCTTATCCGCGGAAATTACAACATGGTGCAATACATTAGGAGTGATGGACCTCATCATTGACCGCCTACACAGTTCTTGGCTCAAGGGCCACCTGGTATCACATTCCACAAACTATATAAGAGCCTAGTGATTTGAGCACTCTTTGAAAATTATAACATGCATGCTACTCCATCACATGCAACCCAATTACACCTTTTTCTTCCATCTAATAATCTTGGCAATATGCTTCACCCACAACCCACTGCTACCATTTAAAAAACCCAAGAATATATAGCAAGAAGCATGAGCATGAAAAGTTGAATTAGAGGAGCCTTTGGTGTTGAAAAGTGATTACATGTGAAGCTTAATAGGAAGCACATGGATGGGCCCTAAAATGGTCTATTTTAATCAAATTTGTAAAACATATATACAAGTGATCCCTTAGTCCATTGTTATTAAATTAATATAACAAGAACATTATATTCTTCTTAAGATGAATGAATTGCATGCATCTAAGCTAATCCTTGGTCTTTATTATGAATGACTTGGGGTCAAAAGGTGATCATATGCGCTTCTTCTTTTACCACATTTATAAATTAATTTGATGGCTTCCTAATGAACCTCAGAAGATCTAGAGTTGGATGCTATCTCATGCTTTGCATTGCCCACAATATTATTTGTAAGTAAAGAATGTAATTGTGAATTATAGATGCACATGCAGGTATTATAAGCAAGCAAGACAAGTAGTTTTCTTTTTCCCATCTGCATCTTTGTACTCTTTATCATATGAACCAAATGGATCAGACATGCATATCTTAGTTCTATAAAATGACATCAGCAGCTCCAAGCTACAATAATATTTATAAAGTTTAAAAATTTAAAATTTGGACTTAACTCGGTAGCGTATGAAGTGGAATCACCTCCAAGGTCATTACTTTTGAATCTTACAAGCATAAATATAGATGAAAGCTATATATATTATTATTTTTTGACATTTGAAGTTAACAAATATATGATGATATTATTTTAAAATTTGAAGTATTGATTTACTTAAATTAAATGAAAAATAATAGATTTTAATAACTTTGATTAAGAGAGTTGTTCAATTATTAAATCTGTTAATAAGAAGATATTCATTAAAGAGGAATTCATGGAGTTTAATTTGGAAATTCATGGAGTGGAATGAGTTGACTCGACAAATTTTTGGACTAAAAAAAAAACATTAAAACTAGTATGTGGGTGTGGTTAGATTGAATTGCAAATTATTAATTACAAACGTGCATACCCTTTTTCAATAAAAGTAAAAAATTGTTCTATCCACTTAGGGGTGCCAATTGCTCGATCAAGATTGTGTTTGCTATTTGGTTTGATTTCATTCAACTAAAAATTAGGCTCGAATCAAGTAAGCATGAATGAGAGCACACTTTTATTTGGCTCGACTCAACTCGAAGTTCGATAATTTATCCACAATTTACATATTTTTATAAATTTATTTATATAAAATATTAAAAAATGACAAATATCATCATATTGTGATGATGGTTTTATGGGATAGTATAAGAATTTTGTTCTCAAACAAACTATTTGGCATATAATTGAAACAACATTGAACTATTTAAATTTTCATAATTAATTTCATCTCAAATTACACAAAAAATATATAAATATTGCTTGAATTTTTTTATATTCGACTCAAACTCGACTTGACTTGAACACTTTTAAGCTCGATACGAACTCGAATTAAACAAGTTGAGCTTGAGCATAGTTGAACTCGAATCGATTAACTCAATTAGCACCCCTATATCAGCTACAATCTGCATGTCATGTTTTTGGATCTGGATCTCTTTGTTACATCTCTTCCATTTGATGACAAGATTAAATTATGTACGAAGAGCAAATATCTTAATTTGTTTTGGTTATGGTAAATTAAACACACTACATATAATGCTCATCATCCTATCAAATCCAAAGTATTCCATATGATCTTAGCCTAGGCATTGTGAAGAATTAATATGGTACTTAGTTTATGATCAACTAATTAACTATCAAATTCTGCCTTACTCCTCCGTCCTCTGTATTTATGTATGACTTTTGTATTGGTCTAGATTTTTTTCCCATAGTCCATTCTTAATCAGTTGTTTATAAGGTCATGACTATCATCCTAATTTGATGAGATGAGTGGAAACATGGGCGGGCTCTAATTATATATACCATCTGTTATGAGGTCTAGCCGCTTAGGTTTAAACGATTTAAAACTTAACTCATATAACACTCACCACCCATATGTTAATGCCGATGTTTTTGACTGAGGATGGAAATATACTTGGTAGCATAAATCTATAAGGAAAAAGTAAACGAATTAGGTCATGTATTGTGTTCTCATTAGAGTAGTTTAGTGGGCAGTTTTAATTTTTAACTCAAAAAACTCCCGAATTCAACTCAATTTTATATCTTTAAGGTCAAACTTCATGGATGACTCTTTGACTTACCCCAAATCAAGTAATAAAATTGATTAAAATGTTTTAGATTATTTTAAATAATTTAGGTAATCAATATTTTAAAATAATAAGAATCACATATTTATTAATTTCAAGTATTTAAAGGGTAAATTGTATATGTCAATTTCATATAAAATTTTATTTATTTAATTGGAAAAAAGTATAAGTGACATCAGATCAGCTTTGAGCCGACTTTATAGCAATGCCGAGCAGAATCCAAGTCTTGAGTTATGAAATTATGGTTTAGAGATAACAAAATTAATTCACAAGAAAAACTATTGAAGGCATGCCCATGCTAATCATTTTAGGAAGAGTACTTCTAATCATGCAATCAATTCAAGCAAATGATTGATTAATTGTAAGAAGACTCATGATTCCCATCATTAGAGCTTTAGGATTCGAAACAAAGAAAAGGGTCATAACCCACCTCCCCTCTCGTGCATGCAATTCATTTCTTCAACCTCGAATATCAGATGAGCCACCTATATATTATTCACATCACACTATTGAATATTAATAACCATCATTATTACAAAACCACTTGGAAAGCTGGCTAATTAAGTGGAAGTGATTGCACATTCTCACACCAATCATCTTTCATATAATACATAAAAAAAATTAAGGAATTACCCATTATATATGATCGTGTCACTTGTTAAGCTGCACATACCAATTATTTAATTAGGTTAGAAAGAGTTGGCTACACATAGTCATGCATGCAGGTTGCAATGCATGTATATATACATATAATGATAAAAACATAGTCTTGTGAACTTTCTTTCAAATGGGATGGTGGGGGATATCTATTGTGATAGTGTTAGTTTTGGTAAGTTTCACGAGGAGGGGAACGGTTTGGTTTTCTGGGAACAAGATTATAGATTTGAAAAACCCGTGATAAAGGATTTACTCTGGATCACTACCACAAACCCATAAATCTAAGTACTATTTCCTCTCAAAACTGTGGGTTATGCAGATCTGGTTTGTGTTCGATCATGTTCATTTGTATCAGTACTACTACCAATTAGTTGAAAAAGACATTTCCATTATTAATTAACATTTAGAGTTTATAATAATGATTAACTATTGTGATTTATCATCTATATAATATCAGATCAGTGCATGTATAGCTAGGTGCGCTGGTGAAGTACAGCTATTGTACAATTGTAAAACTGGTTTTACGCACGTACACACAAAAAGGGTGTCTGATCGGAGAACAAGCTAAAAGACCTTAACTTGGGCATCGTAATCAATGAAATGACCTCGCCGGCTTCACATTAAAAGAATGCAAAGAAAAAGAAGAAGAGAAGGTATAGATTTAATTAGCTCAACATAGAAGTTGGAGAATGGAATATGAAGATTTACGTAAACAGGTAAAAATACGCATCATGTTATCATCAATGTCTTGCACACAATAGGAAAGTAACAACTAGTATAGGTAATTTACATAAGCAAAAATGCTCTTTGAAGTAATATATAGTTTAATTTCATGGGTGGTCCTGATATCCTTCACAAATAGGAAGGAAATCTCTTCCGAGGGGTGGAGATGTCGACAATCATAGTCACTAGTAGGTTTAGATAAAAAAATCACTCCACTATATGAACGAACTCGTTAGTTTTTGTAATATTTGTCGAAATTTTTATACCCAGTTTTTATAATTTTATGAAAATTTATCCAAATTCTCGGGGATTTTTTAAAAATTCTTGGGTGTCATTAGTGCCACCAAAATATCTTACACCTGAATGAGATTTCTTTCATTTACAAATATTACTGTACGAGTCGAAGATTCCATGTTCACAAGTCAAGGAAATCCAACCTCACAAGTCCATAATTATGTCAAATCAACCATTCAATTAACCGTATCTAACTTTCTATCATCTAAAATCAATTAATTAATTGAAATCAGGGATCAGTAGGACATTAGAAAAAAGACAAGGGCAAGCATAGTAAAAAGGCCAACTCATGTCACCCCTATATAAACAAGCGAGGGAAGACTCCCATTGACATCAATATTCAAATATATACACTTATTATATCACCTAGTCTTCTTCCATGGACTTCACCCACCAACCTCACTCCTCTTCCACCACCTCCTCCTCGCCCTCTTCGTCGGAGAAGAAAACCCGTAAGAAGCAGCCAGCTGATGCCGCTGCAGCCGGGGGCAGCCGTTATCTCGGAGTGAGGAGGCGTCCCTGGGGGCGATATGCGGCGGAGATAAGGGACCCGGCTACAAAGGAGCGGCACTGGCTGGGTACATTCGACACCGCCGAGGAGGCCGCCCTCGCCTACGACCGTGCCGCTCGCTCCATCCGCGGCGCCAGGGCTCGTACCAACTTCTACTACTCCGACATGCCCCCAGGCTCCTCCCTCACCTCTATCATCTCCCCTGATCACTCCCACCTCTTCTTCCCCCAGCTCATCCCTCCTCCTCCCCACACCGCCACCCTCCAATTCTCGAATGTCGATGTAGGCCACTACTTCACCGGCCAAGCTTGGCTTCCCGCCCAAAATGCTCTTTATAATAATAATCATAATCATAATAATATCGCGGCTTATCCTGTTGCGCCGAGCTCCCAACCCGAGCAGCTTCCTCCGCCGCCGCGAACTCTATCCCAGGCGGCAGCGGGTCGAGAGGCTAACACTCCGGTGCCGGTGGCCTCGGATTTTTCCGACGGCTCGTTGTTTTGCATGCCGGCTAGCCCCGGCCATGGAGATTGCGGAGCTTCCATGTCCGGATGCGGGTCTGTTTCGGAGAATTCAATATTTGGATACTCGGATCCAATGGGTGGCTTCGAGTCCATATCCTCATCGGGCGGTGAGCTCTTTGTCCATAGTCCGCTCTTCAGTCAAATGCCGCCCGTGGACGAGGTTCCAGAAGAATTTGATCTCGGATCCTCCGCTTATTTCTTCTAATTTATGATCATGGTCAGCTTGTGCTATATATATACACAAAGAAACGGGTGTGTTTCGCTTTTACCCAATTACCATTATTTATGGTTGGGTTGGTTTGGTTTTATTTAAAACCGTCGGACTAAGTCCAAAGTTTCTCCTTACTTGTGAATCAAATTTGGTCCACATAAATGACCAAAAATCATTGTACTCTCTGGCCTATAATTTATCAATAATCCATATATTAAAGGACATGGTATAGTTATTGTTCTCGGGTAGTTAAAAAGTTCTATTTTTTAATTAGTGCATGAAAGGTTTCCAAGTGTTTTTTTCTTCCAAAGCCATCAATCATATTGATCATATTAACCAGGTTGGTACAATTAGAAAGCAAAAAAGCATCAGGCCGACTATACGTATAAGCCCTTTATATTGTTTTTCTTGCCAATTTAGCCAAAATGTATGCTACAATGTTACAATATATATTGGCTCAAAAAATTTCCAAGTTGGTCCATGTGAGAATTAGGTTTTACCGTATCACGATTGTTCGACAACGTATAATTACGAAACCCGATAAGTGTCTGTCTGGTTACGTGCCCGACAACTTTGTAAAATAAATACAATATAAGAAAAAAATACATACATAATGTCATGCTATTAAATTTAAAATGAAAAATATTGATTTGAATTAAAATAATTTGCAAAAAAAAGTGATAAAACATGTATATAAGTATATAATATTAGACGATTTATTGAGATTGAGGATGATGTATGAAGCGCAAGCGAACCTTGTCGAGATCAATTCCCACTGATCTTTGTATTGGGCTTTGAGTTGCAAGAAAGAAATCTATTTTGCCAAAGGTAGCAATGTGGTTCCTTTCACAAGATAAGTCACATGGGCCGACAAGGGTCAACGATGGTGTTGTTTGCTTGAACTATTGTGGAAGTTGAAATCGTATGTTTTTGCGAAATCAAATTTACCATTCAAAGATGAAGCTTTGGTTATAGCTACTTGGAAAGCAGATCAAGTTGCGTTAGACTAAAAATAGAAGTTTGGGGCTTGTGTTTCCGACCAATCTCCCCCAAAATCATGGGTACCTTACTGTTTTAAGGATGAAATTGAAAGTTTGGTGTAAGATACAATTATATTGAAGAATAAACTTTTCCTACAAATGAATGCTTGCATGTTACCACCTTGATGAATGCATGAGATTTGAACTCGTTGTCTTACCTACGGCTGTAAATGGCTCACTTACAGCTCCATCGATAATATTAACCGTAACGATATTATATTTCCAAAACTTTTACCATAACTAATTATTAACTAAGTTTATAAAGTTCAACCATAAACAAGTTTTGACCATTTTAACATCAGTTAAATGCACAGTAAAAACTCGAGATTTAGACTCGATTCAACAAGCAGCCTATAGAATAAAGTCAACTGCAGTAAAAACTTGGAGTCTTTTTTATAATTTTTTCAATCAAACAAATAAAGGGATATATGAAATTAGTATAAACAAATCTTTTTGATGAGAGAAAGTGATGAATATATGTTTCATATTTTAATATGTTAATTTAACTAAATTTATACACACACATATATATATGTATATATATACATCTTATATTATTTTTTTATTTGACTCAAGGAGTCAATCACAAAATTTGTCAAAAAGGGAGTTATCTATAGAGTTTTACTCAAGAAGCTTTAAATGAAGCCAATTCGGGAAGTTTTTCGAGTCAAGGAATTTTAAAACTATAGTTAAATAGTTAATATATGTTAAATTTTACCCAACAATAAAAAAATGGTTAAAAATTACAATTGAAATTGTAACACCCCGATTTTGGTTCACCTGATAACCGAATAAAAAATGTTACGATCAAGTCAAGTCATGTTTAAAGTTATTGGCTGATAAGACTCGATTGATAAAATATATCAGAACAACCCGCTTAGTGTCATGAAAATGAAAGACATTATTAAGTATATGTCAAAACAAATTAAATATAAATAAAAGTAAGAACAAAATAACAACGAGCACAAGTGTTTGTATCGTTTATCTGTCCTCTTACTAAAGTCGACTCAAGATTTACAGGGCCTACATATATTATACGAAAAACGTCACTAATAAATATTACTGGTCCGAAAAATAACTAATACAAAGTGGCAAATGAGTATTCCATTACCCACGGAAACTTATGAAACTTTAGAATTACTTCACACTGAGCGGTAAGCAAACATACTTAAACAAGTGCCGGCGCGCATGCAATGTTAATATTCATATTCATACATACAATGCTTATGCCCTCACATCTTCCATATTACACCTGCCACGGTACTCGAGTGGCAAAAAGAACGGTTAAGTTAGTGCCACAAATTTTGGAAATGTGCTGGGTTACGCATTACCCTCATACATCGCACTACCTCAGGGTTTGAAGGAATACTAGTGCGGTCCATACATATCTCCATACCACTCACTCTCTTATTTGTAAAATCTATTAAAATGCGTGTACTTATATAATAGGTTTAGGAAAGAGGCTTATATCATATATTTCTAGACCTTTAGTTCGAAAATCAATAAGAGATCTCATTCTGGTAGTTTTATTAAATATGTGTAAAAACACGGCTAAATGCCTGAATCAAAAGGATCCTATAAAATGCCACCAATGTCGTCCTACGTATAAAACACGACTAAACTCGACACGCAGGAGTCAATCAGAGAGGGAGAGTCCTACGGACCTGTGATCCAAGTTCCAATTGCATCGACACATCTACGGCGAGCTCGAACTTCGTAACCTACATCGAAACCCACTACTAAGTAAAATGCTAATGTCTTTATATAATGCATGCTTGTGGTGTGTGCTCATATCATCAATGCATAATAATAAAGAAAACAATGCTAACAAACCTATAACTAAACATGTTGCATATAAATCGAGACATAATAATAATAAATAATAAATAAACAAGGAAGTAATCTCATAGATAATTAGATAAATAATAAATACATAACATAAATAATATTCTAGTAATTAAATAATAATATCATTACACTATATGAATATACAGGTAAACACGAGTAAATGTCACATGCACTCATGTTAGCAAACGTACAAATAATTAAATAATAAATAAATAAATAAATAGTTAATTCTCATTAATTATGAATAATAATAATAATATCATAGTCATGCAATACAAGAATATATAATTAAATACAAATAAATAATCACATGCACGCGAACAAGCAAATAGATAAAAAAATTAATAAACAAAAACAAGACTAATATTAATAAGTAAATATACTATTAATAATAATAAGTAATCATATAAACATGCATTATAGTTAATAAATATACGAATATTAAGAAATGAATAATAATAATAATAAAATAAAATAACAAATAAAAAAAAGTAATCATAACATCCAAACATGCTAAATCATGTGAATATACATTTAAACTAACACAAAGGTTCTTGAATTACTGAAAACGGTGTAAGAACGAATAAAAATGGTCCGAAAATGAGCTGAACTAGACCAAACCGAGCTGAACTAGACCAAACCAAATGGGCTAAACCAACCCGGTCTCAATTAACTGGAAAATAGGGTGGGTTGACTGGGTAGACCTAAACTAGATGAGCTGACTTGGACATGGACTAGCGGGCTAGTGAACAAGATCAGGAGGCAGATGCAGACGCAAACGCAGGTAGGAAAACGCGACACTGGTAAACAAGCTGAACGGGGGGGACGGGTCACGGAAGGGGTCTGTCTGTCACCAGAAAATGCCAACGGTGGTGTGGTTGGGGTCGCTACCTGTTGGGATTGACGGCCTATGCGACGAGGAGCATAACGGTGGCGGCGATCGGTGGAGTCTGGCTGGGAAGGGGAGGTATCGCCGTTGGGTGCGGCGATCGTGACATCGGCGGTGGTCGTGGGTGGTCTCAAAATGAAGGTCTCTGGAAATAAAAGATGTGTCGGTGGTCGGACTGTCTAGAGGTGGCTTGCCGGCATTAGAAAACGGCCCGAAAGGGAGGTGGTGGCGGTGGAAATAGTTTGCAAAATGCATTTGCCGACGATGACTACGGTGGTGCCGGTGGCGATGGTGGGTTCAGACTAATAGCCGACCGTAAGGTGCTCACAACCGTACTAATCTAGTGGCCGATGGAGGGCTGGGGTCTCACTGGCAAAGAGACAAAGTGGCCGCCGTCTTTAGGTGAAAATCCTCAAAATTGTGGGAAATCTCTATAAATCGACAAGGTGAAGCGAGGGCTGACGTGGACGGCTTAGACCTTGCCACATGGCATAATATGAATGTCCAACAACTTATGGCCTAGTGGGGCCCACCTATAGGTACATGCAATATATATATAGACGGAAAGCTCGGATTGAGACCGTCCAAAATCAAAACTGACTCGAGTCATAAAAGTGACTCTATAGACGAGAATCAAGGCAAAAAGACTAAATGAGCCTCGAGCCCTCACTAAATCAGGTAAAAATCTACTACTCAATTAAGCCGGGCCCACATGGGCACAATCCGATGATCCAAAATCCCTATAATAGATGGAAATGAGATACCCTAAAAATCCCAAACAGATACTAAATGTTGCAATGGCCTAGATCAAGGCTTATAACCTTGGCTAACTCACAAAAATCATATGCATACCTTGCATATACTCTGATAACTCATACTCTAATGTAGCCTAACTCAAGCTATCATTTGTATGTCGGGCATACTCAGCCACCATAACATGCTTATATGGCCATCTAGGCCCCACACTCATAATGTGAAAATTGGTCTGGCTCGAGCTGTGGGGCCTAGATGGGGCATATAAGCATGTTAAACCGACTCGAGATTAGTCCAAATCGGGCAAACTACAAGCGGGTAAAACCCTAACCCAAAGTTGGCATTTTACTATCTGTCCTCCTTATAAAAATACCATCCTCAAAATTTCTCACATCTACTACAATAAGCGGAGTCAACAAGATATCATCTCGTTGGCAACTAGTAGCTCTCCCTTGAAAGCTAGCTGCACACAGCCCAAACGGACCAACATAAAGTTGGAACTCTGAGCACTTATGAAGCTCCCTAGCTCCTTAATAATTTGGCTGGATAGACTACATGTGATTGAATCATCTGGTGAAACATGCCATACATGTTGGAATTATCTGATTGGACTGACCATACATGCTCGAATCGTCTCACTGGACTAGCTCTTAGGATCACTGCAAACTATGGGGATTGAAATGCAATTACCTTGGCTGGAAAACTTAGGTTCACCCCTAAGGGTCCATTGGGTGGTCAAGTAGTTACTCTAAAGTACTGTAGGGTACTAGTTTGAGCTACATCAGGAAAAACTATCTCGGTGTGAGGTATGACGCCTAACATTTACCCATGTCTCCCTGATCCTCATCAAAGTGATAGGTCAACTACGTGTACCCTCAGGGCACTCTGCTCCAGGTCCTATGGCAATACTTGGGTGTCCTGTGAGTCCTACTAGTATATAGTAGACTCTAGTACCAAATAAAGGTATATGCTAATGAGCTTTATTGTTTACTGTCACTAGTCTACGTCAAACACTTATGTGTCCCTGAAAGAGGAACTTAACCTCTCACCAGGTCTGAGCTAACTCGGTCCCGAGTCAAATATTCCACTCTATTTCATAATGGAATAAGGACAGCTACTATGACTCTACTGCATGCTATGGTTCACGTGAGTATCTGTACAACCACTAACTGCTACTGATGAGAACTCTCTGTGACGGAATGATGGCGATAACACTTGTACATGTACAACATGTCTCAAAGAGTATGAGAACATACTCTAAATGGAACTGTAGGATCTGCATCTGGTCTATGGCATGTGCACTAGTCAATGTTTGCTCATCTCCACTATCTGGGTAAACTAGTAGTAGGACTAGTATATCTTAAAGAGTGAGTAGAGAATGGATCTCTCATGGAAAGCTGATCACACTCCTCTAAGATTCTAACTAGGTGTCTCATTCTCACGCGGTTTGCCATCAAGTGTGCTAGGAGAGTACACTAAGTTGAAATTTTTTTTACTAGGTATGTGTATCACTCTATCTGTGGTGATGTGAGGAACTCCATCTGAGATACAATGGGGTAATGAAACTCTGTATATGATACTAGATGGCTCAAACATATGGGTAGGTCAATGGACATGTCTCTAAGATCATCATGATTGGACTAAGCCATAGGTGGCCAGCCTATGGAATAGCCAATCAATGATGAGTCAAAGAAATGGCTCATAAGTAGCTCTAGTTCAATCAGCTAATAGTAGGCATGTGTTTCTTGATACCATACTAGTCACACACTTCCAAACGGATGGGGGTTCAAATGACCTAAAGAACCACTATCTCTCCTCGAGTCTATGGGGATTCATAGTGAGGTTTGACACGTGTCTCGTCTACTATTCAGTGGTGTGTGACCTGCTGTCCCATACTGATTTGTAGCACTAATCTTGACTCACATGACTCTACTACTATTGTGGTAGACTCTCAAGTAAAGCCATAAGTTAAAATAAGCATACACTGATGTACCTCTATCTAGTTAACATGGTCCGGTCTGACTAGAGTCCTTATGTACGTCGCTCCCAAGCTTGAGTGAAGTTGTCTCCTCTAAACTAGTTTGCTATCGGCTACCTGCATTGTAAATTCTGAATAGTACTACGAAGGTACCTCCTATACTCAGGGCAAAGGCTTCATCCATCTTGTGCTCAAGGTAAGAACCTAATCATGATGCCAAAGCACAATGAAATCACTCTCTCCTTGAAGGAAACTTCCTCACTAAACCTATCATCTATGCCAAAATTTGAATGCGAGTCAAACTCTTCTCGCTGGTTGAGCTCACAGTGCATGTTTGACCATCTACTAATCATCTGATCTGTACAACCTAACTATAACTCATACATTTGCTGTCATGTTGATTGAACAATCTGACTATGTGGTCATCCGATTTGGATACCATATTGCACTGTTCTCAGACTCTGTCCATATACACCCTAAAATACTGACTAACACTATCGATGATCCCTATAAGATTATCACTAACACTATCTTGCAATACACATTTAACCCAAGGATCACAAGTCAAAGCAATGGTATGCAAGATGGCTGGTGAAGTCAATCATGTGCCATCACATCCAAATAAGTCTAGTGTGCCCAACTTTTCTCTTCCTTGATGATGTTACCATAGTTATATCTTGTCCTCAATCTCTAACCCAACTTTGCTCTTAATATTGTGACATGCGGTCTCTGTGCAAAACTAAGAACATCCTCAAGTAGTTGTCCTTTTGTAGGTGAGGTAACTACTTAGCTTTTTCTTTCACTATAACTACTTATTTGGACAGTGATAGTGCATCATAGATAGTGGTAGTGCATCACGGATGGTGGTTGGGCAACACGGATGGCGGTAGTGCTATTCGGTTAGTGGTAGTGCATCACAGTCAGTGGTTGGACAACTTGGATAGTGGTTGTGCATCATAGATGACGGTTATGCTACTCGGACGGTGGTTGTGAAACTCCGACGGTGGTCATGCTACTTAGACGGAGGTTGTGCTATCCAGGTGCTGAAGCCTGATCTTAATAATGTACATCATGAACCCATTAGTGTCTTTGGCATGTTTATCTCCATGTGTCTATCTCCCTAGAGGTAGCCATTATCAACTTGGCTCAAGTTATCCAACCATGCGTGCCTGATCTGGAGGGGGTCTGATCATAGTGGAGTCATATACAATGGTGATCCAATGTTGAGCCTACACTTATCTCCTGTAATCTGGGGTGACTGCTCTTATAAACACTGACTAGTTCTCAATAGCCATCACTGATCTGGCCCTAACAGATCGAGTGACATGCAGTCAATTGTTTAAATTCGCGATCAAAGGTAATCTTGCTTATTCCCAACGTGTTCATGTCTCTATTTGTTAAAGAGTGGCCAACATTATTGTTGGGATAGCATACACTAGTGGAAGAGGGGAGGCAGTGAACTATCCATGAGACTATAGATCCACCTCGCTACTCATCCTCATCCACTGTTATCTCCTGGAAGTGGTCTATCAAGTAATCTACCCAAACTCTCATTTGTGTTCCAAGTGTTCCAAGTGCTTAAGTGGATTTGCTGGCACAGTCACATCCTCCATCCATAAGGATCTGTCTAAAGGTCTATGTTCCCTAATGTAGACTTCAGACTATGCCTAATGGATTTGTGTAAGGCACTCTATGGTTCATGCTCATGTGTTACGTAACTACGTGAGTATCTCCATACTCCAAGCTTCCTACTGGTGTCACCTCTTATATAACTCTATCTTGCAATGTACACTATGTTCCAAGGAAGGACTAATGTGGTGACATGTGAAAGATAGGCAAATGCTGCAATGTGGTCGCCAAAATTCTAGGTACTCCCGATCACCATCCAACTCAACCTCAGCTAACTGAGTATGTGGACGCTTACGTTGTCCAAATCTATGGAATAGTAAAAGGAAAGGCAGGTCTCTAAGCTTATCATGATATTCCAGTGAGATCCCTGATGGTGTCTACTAATCCATGATCTCATAACTTCTATAACCGTTAACACTGAAACATGCATTGCTTAGGTTTGACTGAGCAAAAATCTGAAATACCGAGAAAATACAAAAGGAAATACCTGTCAGCTTGGCTAAGGACAGCTCTGCAAACTTGGCTCAAAACAAAAGTCTTCCATCTCAATCAACCAAGACATGGCTCTAATACCAAATTGTAACACCCCGATTTCAGTTCACATGATAACCAAAACTGAAATGTTACGATCGAGTCAAGCCATGTTTAAAGTTATTAGTCGGTAAGACTCGATCGATAAAATCAATCGGAACAACCCGTTCGGTGCCATGAAAATTAAAGACATTGTTAAGTATACATCGAAACACATCAAATATAAATAAAAGTAAGAACAAAACAACAACACTGAGCTCAAGCGTGCATAGAGTTTATTTGTCCTTCCACAAAAGCAACTCAAGATTTACAAGACCAATATATATTATATGAAAAGCGTCACTAACGAATGTCACTAGTTTGAAAAATAACTACTACAAACTAGCAAATGGGTATTCCATTACCCATGGAAACTTATGAAACTTTAGAATTGCCTCACACTGGGCAGTAAGAAAACATACTTAAACAAGTACCTGGGCGCATACACTACTAATATTCATATTCATACATACATATGCTTACGCCCTCACATCTTCCATATTACACCTGCTATGGTATTCGAGTGGCAAAAGGTAGAGTTAAGTTAGTGTCACAAATTTTGGAAATGTGCTGAGTTACGCATTACCCTCATACATCGCACTACCTCAGGGTTTGAAGGAGTACTAGTGTAGTCCATACATATCTCCATACCACTCACTCTCTTATTTGTAAAATCCATAAAAATGCGCGTACTTATATAATAAGTTTAGAAAAGAGGCTTATATAATATATTTCTAGACCTTTAGTTCAAAAAACAATAAGAGATCTCATCCTTGTAGTTTTATTAAATATGAGTAAAAACACGGCTAAATGCCCGAAATCAAAAGGATCCTATAAAATGCCAGTGATGCCGTCTTATGTATAAAATGCCAGTGATGTCGTCTTATTAAATCATGGAAAATTTCTGTAAATCAACATGGTGAAGCGAGAGCTAACGTGGATACTTTAGATCTTGCCACATGGCATAATCGGAACGTCCAACAACTAGTGGCCTAGTGGGGCCCACTATGAGTACATGCAATGTGCATATAGGTGGAAAGCTCAGATCAAGACTATATAAAGTCAAAACTGACTCGAATTGTAAAAGTGCATTTATTAGTGGGAATTGAGGTAAGAAGGCTAAATGAGGCTCAAACCCTCATTTAATCAGGTGAAAATCTACGACTTAATCAACTTGGGCCCATAAGGGCACAATCCAATAATTGAAAATCCCTATGATACATGTAAATGAGATATCCTAAAAACCCTAAATGGATACTAAACTATGCAACGGCCTAGATCAAGGCCTAAAACCTAGCTAATTTATAAAAATCATATATATACCCCGTATATACATTGATAACTCATACCCTTATGTAGCCTAACTCAAACTATCATTTCCATGTCGGACATACTCAGCTACCATAATATGCTTATATAGACAACTGGGCTCAATACTCATATTGTGAAAATTAGTTTGGCTCCAGCTCACTTGAATCGACTCTAGATTAGCCTAAACCGAACAAACTAAAAACGGGTAAAACCCTAACTTGAAGTTGGAGTTTTATAGAAGTATTTTCTCACTCGCAAATATAAAATGATCCAACCATCCAAATTATGATAACATAATATTATAAATTAGGAAATAAGTAAATGAAAAATCAAAATTAAGCTAATTCATTAAAGTGTTATTTTGACAATTAAAAGTTTCTTTATTAATCACTAGTAAAAAAAGGGCCAAACTACCACAGCCAAATGCCATGGCTTGGCCATTTCGGGTGGCAAGTTTCAGTTTGCCATGGGAAATTGCCGCGGGCTATGCTGGTGGTAGTTGCAGCCAGGGCAAACCCGATGTACATTGAATTTAGCCACGTGTCGCGGTTAAATTTTGCCACCGCTAACCTGTGCCAAATCCCATGGCAAATTTATAAAAATAATATTAAAAAATATTTGTTTTGCTACTCATGGCCGTGGCAAATTAAAATATATATCTGGTACCCAACATGTGGCCGGGGATAGGTTGGGCGGTGCAAATGTGCTGAGGGGAGGCAGTGGCAGTGGAAGGAGGCCACGGGCAGGGAGAGTCGGCCGAGGTGGACGATGGCGGAAGAGGCAGGAGGCCAGGGGCAGGAAGAGGGCAGTGGCAGGGCTGGCGGTCGGACGATGGCGGGGCGGCTGGACAGTGGCAGGATAGCCGGACGGTAGCGGGGAGCTGTATTGTGGCGGGGAAGCTGGACAGTGGCAGGGGACTGCCAGACGGTCAGCGGGAGGGGGGGCAAGACTATCGGGACAGGGCGAGACGCCAGGTGATGGCGGGGCTGCCCGATAGTGGCGAGGGGGGACGCGGGAGGGAGCGGCCATGGCTGGGAACACCGAGGGCAGGTGGCAGTCGGCAAGGGATGTGGCGACACAATGTTAGAATCCCATGGAGGCTGGGGGTGCGGAGGAGAAGAGAAGGCTGGCATCCCCACGTTGACCCCCGATGGAGCGGGGCATCCACCGGCCTTAGGTCGCGTGCACGCCAAGCAGATGAAGGCCACATGTTCCCAACAGGCGGCCCATTACTTAAAATCTTTTAAACAAAATTTTTGGTACGATTTATCCTACCCAATTTTAGTATTTTAAAAGAAGATTGTCACCGCTTAATAAAGAAACTTTTACCTTTCTATCTTTTAGATATTTCAAAAAATGAAGTCTTTATAGATAGACACCCAATGACCAACCTGTGTCAAAGGCCGTGGCCAAAAATTTTTTTCCTATTTTTTGAGAAAAAACTTAGTTAGAAATAACAAAATGTTAGACATATATTTTGATGATTATAGTAAAGTATGTAATAGAGCTAGACATGTGTTATATAACCTTTCCCTTATAATAATTGCTTATTAAGATGACATAGGGGGGTTAATAAATGTAAATAAGTACTTGTCTAGAAAGAGAGTGATCATACTAAGGGAAATATGAGTGCTTAGATTTTAGTCATCTTATGCTTTTGAAGTTGTAATGATCAATTAATGAAAATAACTAACTCATGCTAGAGTTGTCAATCTATGATTGGTCATAGGTTGCATGACGTTAGCACCATTAGCATAAGCATTCTATCATGAGATCTTGCATTATTTATTGGACCAACCACTTGTGTATGTTTGGAGCAATGAAGATGCATGTACTGCAAGGGTTGAGTTTAAAGACTTAAAGAGTGTAAATCAGCATGACAAGCTCAAAGGAATGCTAAATTAGCATTGAAATCAACTACTTATAGAGTTTCCAACAACATAGGAGTTGTCTTCATCAAATGGTGTGAGGATCAGACAACTTTACGAGCTCTCTAAGCACAATCATTGGAGTCTATTCATCATCAAAGGAATCAAGTTCATAAAGACTTCAAATGAAATAAAAGCCCAAACAACCAAATCAACCATTTATGGTTGAAGAATTGGTTGAAGTGTTGAAGTGGAGAACACTTCATTTGGAGTTTGGTCAGACGTTCGATCAGAAGTTTTGCCGTAGAAGCATGACTTGCAGCAAAGGAAGAAGGGTGGTTCAACCTTCGGCTGAGTTTTGGTCATGCGTTTGGCAATCGAAGACCTTTGGCTTGGTGAGAAGCTGAGTGGGAGCTGACTTCGATTACCTTTCAGTCAAAGGTTACAACCGAAGTCTGAAGATGTGAAGATGAACAGTTGAGCAATTGAGTTTGATTAGACGTTTGGCTACAGAAGAGACTTCAATAGGGACTTCCAAAACTGATCGATAAGTTCAAGAATGGACAGTAGATAAGTGAAGTTCTAGAAGATGTTTGGTCATGCGATTCGTTGTGTGTTCGGCAACCAAAGCAAATGAAGCTGATGTGACTAAGTTTTCATTAGTGAACATTCGTTGGACGATCGCTTGATTCTTAGGCAGCTGAACAATTTGGATAGCTTTAAAAAACTATCCTTTTGAGTAAGCCAAATGATGGGATTTGAGCCTCAATGATTCTATTTTGAGGAAACGCTTGGAGAGCATATAAATAGGGCCATGGAGAGTAGGTTTTGACAACCCTCTTGGATAAATTGAACCCTTAACTCTCTTAGTGTGAATTAAGTAGCTAAAGCTTGTGTGATGATTAGTGTAATCTTCAGCTTGTATTCCTAGGCGTTTCATGTGTAAACATAGGAGAGATCATTGTACATGAGAGGTTGTTCAAAGTGTCGAGCTGATTTGTAAATTCTCAAGGTGTTGAGAGTGTGTGTGAGAGCTTAGGCCTTTGAGGGAGAGATGCTAAGAAGATGAGACTCCCTTGGCTCAAGGTGTGAGCTTAAGAAGGGAGTGTAGCCTTATGGTGATTGCTCCAAGGTGTTTAAAGCTAGTTAGAAGATTCCTTGGCACTTAGGAGGTGCTTGAGAGAAAGGTTTATAGTTTTGAAAGGGCATTGGCATTTGGCATTAGAGAATGAAGGCTGATTGGAGGCCCCAAGGGTGTTGAAGTGCAAGCTTCTTTGACTCATGTGGAGTGCTTGAATGAAGGCTTGTGAGTGTAAGCTTCCTTGGTACTTGGTGCTTGTAAAGGAAGTCTTGGTTGGTTTGTAAGTTATACAAGTTGGTTATCATAGTGAAAATATGAAGACCTATCTAACCAAATGACTTAATGGGCTAGAAGAGAGGATGTACCAAGTTGGGAACCTCTTCAAAAATTATTTGCGTAACACCCCAAATTTGGTTCGACTCAAACCAAATCAAAGTATTATATCTTCGACTATTACTTTTGCTCATTTAAAATGCAAAGACGACTGACAAGACAAACCTAACCACTCAAGGTGTCAAAAGACAGAAGGTCTAAGGGAATCTAACGTGCATCCAAAACACACATGATACATCTAAAAACATGCACAAACTCATAAGACTGGGTTTGTGAAATTACGACATCCTAAATAAATCCAAGTTATAAAATAGACTTCAAATCTTACAAAAAAATTGGCAGAGTCTCCCTTATTACTAGGACGTGGGAAAATTTTCACAACTTGTAAATATTTCACATTTGAAATAAAACATCCCAGAAAATATCATTCATTTCATTCTATCACACAAAATCATTTCAAGCTCATTTTGTAACACCCTAATTTCGATTCACTAAAGAACTGATTCAAAAATGTTATGATCGAGTCAAGTCATGTTTAAAATTTTTGGTCGGTAAGACTCGATCAATAAAATAGATTAAAACAACCGCTTGGTGTCATGAGAATGAAAGACATTATTAAATATACATCAAAACACATTAAATATAAGTAAAAGTAAGAAAAGAAATAAATGCACTAAGCTTAAGTGTGTAGTGCTTATCTGTCCTTCCACCAAAGTCGAGTCAGGATTTGCAAGACTTACATATATTATATTAAAAATGTCAGTAACAAGTCTTACTAGTTCAAGAAATAACTAATACAATCCGGCAAATGGATATTCCATTACCCACGAAAACTTATAAAACTTCAAGATTGCCTCACACTGGGCGGTAAGCAAACATACTTAAGCAAGTGTCGGCTCGCATGCACGACTAATGTTCATATTCATACATACAACGCTTATGCCCTCGCACTTCCATATCACCCACCACGGTACTCGAGTGGCAAAAGAAATATTTAAGTTAGTGTCACAAATTCTAGAAATATATTGCATTACGCAGTACCCTCATACATCGCACTATCTCATGGTTTGAAGGAGTACTAGTGTGGTCCATACATATCTCTGTACCACTTATTCTCTTATTTGTGAAATCCGTAAAAATGGTTGTATTTATATAAAAGGCTCAGGGAAGAGGCTTGTATCATGCATTTCTAGAGCTTTAGTTCGAAAGCCAACAAGGGATCTCATCCTTATAGTTTTATAAAAATGCATAGAAAATACAGCTAAATAGCCCGACATTGGAGGGATGCAATGAAACGCCACCAATGTCGTCCTACGTATACAACACGATTAAACTCAATACGCAAGGAGTCAAGCAGAGGGAGAGTCCTATGGACCTATGGTCCAAGCTACAAGCATATCTGCACATCTATGACGAGATCATACTCTAGAACCTAAATCGAAACCCACTACTAAGTAAAATACTAACATCTCTATATAATGCATACTCTTAGTGTGTGCTCATATTATCAAAACATCATAATAAAGAAAACAGTGCTAACAAATTTATAACTAAACATATGGCACAAAAATTGACATATAATAATAATAAATAGTAAATAAATAAATAAACAAGAAAATGCACTCATAGATAATTAGATAAATAATAAATACATAAACATGAACAATACTCCAATCATAAAATAATAATATAATTATACTATATAAATATATGGGTAAACATGAGTAAATATCAACATATACTCATGTTAGTAAATAAATAAATAATAATTTAGTTAATAAATAAATAAACGACAAATAGTTAGTACTCATTAATCATGAATATTAATAATATCATAGTCATAAAATACAAGAATATATTATTAAATACAAATAAATAATAACATACACATAACGAACAAATAAATAAATATGTATATATATATACACAATTTAGTAATATGACTAATATTTATAAGTAAATAGAATATTAATAATAGCAAATAATCATGTAAACATTCATCATCTATGATAATCATATAAATAAAAATAAATAAATAAAACAATAAATAATGAAAAATAATCATAATATCCAATTATGCTAAATCATGTGAATATGCATCACAACTAACATAGAGGTTCCCGAATGGACTAAACCAGACTGAACCAAGCTAAACGAGACCAAACCGAATGGACTAAACCAACCCGGTATGCGTTAACTCAAAAAATGGGCTGGGTAAGATAGGCGGACCTGAACTGGACTGGCGAATTCAGACATGGGTTGGTGGGCTTGTGTACAAGATCTGGCAGGCGGACGTAGTCACGGGTAGGCAGACAATGAACCGGGCAAATGGGCCAAATGGGGTAGCCGGTGCCCGTCTCCGAAAAGGTCGACAGTGGTGTGGCTAGGCTCGTCGCCGGTCGGGATCGAAAGGGGGCTTCCAGGCGGAGGCTATGGTGGTGACGATCGGCAGAGTCGGCCACTGGCTGGTCGAAAAATAGTGGGAAAGGGAGGCAGATTGCCGCCGGGTCCAACACATGTGATTGGCGGCAATCGTGACCATGGCGGTCATCGTGGGTTGTCTCAAAATGGAGATCTCAGCAAATAGACATTGTGTGGGTGGTCGGACTGGTCTGAGCTGTATTTTCGACGCCAAAAAATGGTCCAAAAGGGTGGCAGTGACTGAGGCGGTGCTAGTGGCAATCATTCATACGAACTGATAGCCAGCCGCGAGGTGGTCAAGATAGTACCGATTCGGTGGCCAGGGGCGGGCCGGATACTCGCCGGTTGCGAGCCGAAGTGGCAGTGGCGCTAGGGGTGTAACTCTAAAAATATGGGAGAAAACCTCTGAAAATAGATATATGAAGCTAAGGTTGAGTGGATGGCTCAGATTTTGCTACGTGGGAGGATTTGAGCGTCCGACACAGTGACCTAGTGGTGTCCACCTATGGGTATATGCAATATACATATGGATGAAAAGCTCGGATCGAGACCGTTCAAAGTAGAAACTGACTCGAAACCTAAAAGTGACTCTATACGTAGGAATCGAGGCAAGAAGGTTAAATGGGTCTTGAACCCTGAACTCAATCAAATTGGGTCCACAGGGGCACAATCAAGTGATCCGAAATTCCTATGCTACATGCAAATAAAATACCCTGAAAATCCCAAATGGATATTAAACACTACAATGGCCTAGATTATGTGGATATTAAACATTTACAGTTATGGGGAATTAACCTATTTTGTTGTTGTGTGTGTGGTTTTCTCATAATGATGTAGCATGTAGGCCTTGTGATGTGAGACATGTGGGCCATATCATGAGTATAGTAATTGAGGCTAGTGACCCACTGTGAATACTCAAGTGTGAGAGTTGCATGTCTTTAAATCATAGAATTGTCCGTCATAAAATGTATGAAAATTATTATAACTGACCTGTGTTTAAAATATTTTGCAGGAGGTATACTCTGGGGCACACAAGTCTAATTATTTTGTGTAGGAATTCTCCTAGCCTTGGAGTCCTGTAAATGAAGGTTAAAATAACTAAGATACACTAAACCATGTTACTTTATAGGTACCTAGAGCGAAGAGAAAACATAGGTTGGATGAGCTTATGTGTTGTTTCATTTTGTAGGAGAAAGGCTCATGTGAAGACCACACAAACCAATCGCTTGAAGAATATGTTAAAATCTGTTGTGTTCTAGGGAAAATGGTATGTAAATGCAAAATAAATGTTATGAAATGTGTAACCAACTTCAGCTAAGGGTTTTACTCGTTTGTAGTTTGCTCGGTTTGGACTAGTCTCGAGTTGATTCGAGCAAGCTCGAGCTAGAACAATTTTGAGAATGAGTATGAGATTCAGATGCCCATAGGAGCATGTTACAAAGGTTGAGTATGCCCAACATGCATATGATAGTTTAAGATATGATATAGTAGAACATGAGTTATTAGTGTATACACGTTGTATACATATGATTTTTTATGGGTTAGCCACGATTTTACCTCTAATCAAGCCTGCACCACCACACTATATAGAAAACATACGTTAGTAATAAAAAATTACCGAGTCTGAAAATAACTACGGAAAACATTTCCAAACTAGCAAATAGATGACTTTTCATCCACGGGAAACTTCAACAAGAAATCAAAAACTCCACCCCCACATCATCATCTTGAAATATAGCCAATGTGGCCTAATCATAATCACTAAAATAAACATGCACACAAACCAGAATAGTTAAAGGTTACATGCTAGTACTACATGTTAAACCTGGCTCGTCAGCCCGGTGTTTTACATGTAGTTTGTTGTTGGCTCTATCCGAATAGCACGCAATCGGTCCAATTTGATCGGTCTACTACTAGGAGGATCCTTGTGTGTTGTTGTGGGCTTGGGCATTGGGCATATCCATGGTTGAGTTTTCCTGTTGGATCAATTGCCAAGATGGTGGTTTGTGTTATGTAGATTAGAGCTGTGTTCATGCTTATTTTGTGTTTGCCGCATGTTTGTATTGTATTAGGTTTAGATTCCTGTCATGTGCATTTGGGCATACCTCTTAGCCCTAGGAGCCATTCCGAGCCTTTCCTTTCTTTTCTCTTCCTTCCCTCCCCTCCCTTTCTTCTTTCTTTCCTATTTTCCCCACCACGACACCGCACGTGGCACAACGGCGCCCTCCCTGACGCCGTTGCGTTAGTGCACACGGGCATGTGTGTTGCTAGGGTACCTTTGTGTTGGCGTTGGTGTGGCATTTTAGCTGCCCATCTTTTCTCCCTTTTCTTGCACTCCCCTCCACCCATAGGTGCTGCCACTCTCCTCTTGGCCACCGTTCAGCCCCTGTGCAGCCGTCCTTCTCTTCCTTTCTCCTTCCCTTCCTCTGTCCTTCCTCTTCATCCTTTCCCCGCGAGGTACGCGCCTTCTACCGCTGACCATTTTCGTTTTTGTGCACAATCTCGTTTTTGCATGTAGATCTTCTTGATTAGGCATGTAGATAGATAGATCAACATCTCCTCGTATATATATACTAGTTTTCTTGTCAATTTTACAATAAAAAATGTGATTTTTATTGTTTATTATGATTTTGGGTGTTAAATATAATAAAATAATCATGTGGGCCTAAATTTATAAAATCTACCGATTAAATCTACCTAATAGTGATTGGAACTATAGAATGATTAAAATTTTATAATTTTTGGTTGCATCTAGGTGACCTCGTTTCACTTGCTGAGCTGTTTAATTAAATTAAATAGTTAAAATAATAATATTTTAACTCATATTTGGTTGTAAAATCTTAAGTTGGTTGATAATTAACTTAATTAATTAAATGATATAAAATTATTTTAATAATGCTAATCTTTGATTCATGTGCGCGAGTAGGGTGTGACTTGACATCTTCAAGTTCTTTAGATTAGCACCGCTACGACAAATTTTTAATAGTAGTTATTCAAATTAAATCACCCTACACATTAAGTTGCCTTTCATAACTTCTCCGAGATCTTATTCTCGATTAGTGTATTAAGTATCTTAGTTAAATTGCTCTGAATCTTTCAAGCATTTAGATATATTTAGTTAGATTAAGGTGTGTGGGTTGAATCCCAAAAATTATACTGAGATCTTTATTTTGATATCTATTTTATTTTACAGAATCTCAATGAGCAATACTGATATGCTCCGGAAGTGAATGATATGTGACGTGCTCCATAGTGTGTTTAATTTTTGCCCTTATCTGCCATGTCATTTGCTACATTTATAATTGAATCATGTCTTTGTATGCATGCATTATTTACAGTTTGAGTAATGGCTGCATTTGCTAGGTTGTGTGGAGACGAGCTTGTCGAGCTAAGACGTGGACCTTGCCTCACAGGTCAGTTAAGACTTCTCTCTGCTTGATCTGCTATTTAGCTCTATTACAATTTTACTTTACATTGTAGAATATAGTTAGTGGCATTTTATTAGATCTACTACTTATGGGCTATCTTATATAGTTTTTACGATTAATAAAACTTCAAGGTTGCGATATCTTGATTTAAATTTTGAAAATATGAGATGAAGATCAAAAGTCACTTTAGCGCAATTTATCAACCTTTCCCAGGCCTTATACACATTATATAATTTTTGAATTTTCTGTGCACATGTGATGGTTAGGAGCGTGATGGCCACCGAGGGGTCCAGTTAGCACCCACATGTGGTGCTCGCTTTGGCGGTTAATATACTGTGATTATGATTATATTATGATTATGATTATCAAATATATTATTGCTAGCAATATGTATTTAGCATAGAACATGCTCTTCATTGAGTGTATCTAGGCCATGCAATTCAGTGATCAGTTAGGTCCTATTGGCCATGGGCATGTTGGTATTAACCAGATTTCGGCTCATATGCATAGTACCAACACATTATCGTTGAGTATTTTGGTTTGTATGAGTGGATATTTTATTGAATATGATTAGGCCCTATTGGCTATATTCAGATGATGATGTAGAGATGTGGAGTTTCTATTTTCATGGTGAAGTTTCTCGTGGATGATGAGTCATCCATTTGCTAGTTTAGATTTATTTTTCGTATTTTTTTTTCTATATAGTTTGGTATTGTAGGATTGGTTGGGGAGAAGCAAGTATCATGAATTACTCATGGGAATGCTGACTTGTCTATTGCTATGTGTTGTGGTTTGCTAATGTGAGACTAGTGGGCTGTAAATGTAAATCCTATGTACATCTAGAGTGCCAATGTGATTATCCATGTGAGGCCTGCAGGCCGTTTGTTGAGAATAGTATTTGGGGCTAGCGAACCACCGTGAATACTCGTGTGAGAGTTACAGGCCTTTGAATTAGGAAATTGCCCTGTCTTAAATTGTATGAAAATTGCTATCATCAACCTATGTTTGAGCTATTTTGTAGGTGGTATACTCTGGGCAACGTAGGTCTAACCGTTTTGTGCAGAATTCTCGGAGTCTTGGGAGTCCTGAAACTGAAGGTTAAAAATATCCCAGGTATGCAAAACCATGTTATATGTGCAGGTACCCAAAGTGACGAAGAAATATGGGTTGGATGAACTTCTGAGCTTTATTTAACTAGTTGAAGGGCCTATGTAAAGACCAAGCAAACGAATAGCTTGAAGAATGTAAATTGTGTGGTAAATAATCCGTGAATGCAATGTAAATGAAGTAGAACAACTACAAATGTTTTGTGTATGTAAAATGTGAAAATGTGAATGTACTGCATTGTTTTTATAAATTGTGAATTTATACACATGAAAATTTTTCTTGTACTTAAAACTTAGCCAGTCTTTTCTATGGAATTTAAAGTCTCCTTTGTAATTTGGATTCATTTTAGATGTCATATTTGCATGAACCCAACCCTTGGAGTCTATGCATGTGTTTAGTGTGATCATGTGTATTTTGGATGCGTATTAGATTCCCTTGAGCCTTCTGTCTTTTGACACCTCAAGTAGTTAGGTTTGTCCCTTGGTTAGGGCATTTTAAATGAGCAAAAACAACAATCAAGGATTTAATACTTTGATTCAATTTGCGTTGTAAGCCAATATGGGGTGTTACACTATGCATGAGTTAAAATCTAGTTGACGACAATATGTCCATGGCCAATAGGGCATAAATTGATCATAACTGAAACACATGTCTAGATTTACTTAACAGAGAGCATGCTCATGCTTAATACACACTGCTAGCAGATACTATATCTGAGTATAATAATCATAATCATAATCATGATCATAATATGTTAACTACCAAACTGAGCACCACAGGTGGATACCAACCAACCCCTCAGGCGTCACGCTCCCATCCATTATACGCGTATAAAAAATTTGAAAATTATATAATAGGTATAAGGCCTGTGAAAGGTTGATAAATTGCGCTATAACGACTTTTGAGCCAGATCTCATTTTTGAAAACTCATCAAGGGATCTCAACCTTAAAGTTTTATTAACCCGAAAGATCGATAAAATAACTTGTTGGTAGTGAGATCTAATAAAATGCCACTAACTATGTCATACGATAAAAATAAAACTACAATTGAACCAAACAATAGATTAAGCATAGAGAAGAATCCTAACGGACCTATGAGGGTAGCTCAAGTTTGCATGACCTAGCAAATGTAGATCATTACTCAAACCCAATATGATGTGCCTGTGCAATGACATAAAGATGCAAAAGAGCAATGACATGACATGCAAAAGACCACGAAATTAAACACACGCACATCACATCACAACGTCATTCACATGCTAATCGTGTCACCATCGTTGAATAAGAATATGTAAATAAATACAAAGATGAAAACGAGGATTTTGGTGCATTATGTAATGATTTTTGAGATTCAACTATGCACTTAAATCTGACAAGAGATATCGAAATCCCCCATGAATTCAATGCAATTTAATTGAGATACCTAACACATTAATTGAGAACAAAATCTCGATGAAGTTATGAAAAGTAATTTAAGGTTTTGGGTCAATTATTTAAACTTAACCCCGAAGGTAATTTCACAGTTGCAACTTTAATTTAAAGAACTCAAAAGATTTCGAGTTAAACCAAAACCCGTGCCTTTGAATTACGTATTATCATTATTAAAATAATCTTATATTGTTTAGTTAACTATAATAATTAAAGTTAATTATCATTTCATTTAGGCTTTTCACACCATGATCAATTCACAACCAAACACGAGTTAAAATAATATTATTTTAACCATTTAACTAATTAATCAATTTAGCACGTAAAATGAGGGCAATCAAACAATTTTAAAATTTTAATCTTTTCTTGTTCCAACCATTATTAGGTAAATTAATATTTTATTGTATTGTACAACCCAAAAATCATGACTTTAATAAAAATAAAAATTTTAATGCAAAAACAATAAGAAAACTAATAGATCTACTAAAGATAATGATGATCTACCTATATATATACCTATTCATGGAGTTATGCATACAAACACCATCACATGCCCAAAGACAAAAGAAACGGAAGGAGAGGGAGTGTACATCGCGGGAATGAGAAATTGGGAAGAGGAGACCGAGAGGAGGACAAAGTCGGGGAGACGAGGAAGGAGGTGGAGAGGATGAGGGGGAGAAGAGGAAGGCAAAGAGGAGGTGAGGGCAACGGCTAGGGGAGAGGAGGAGAGGAGGAGAGGAGGTGAGGAAGATGAAAGAAAAGAAGAGACAAGGAGGGTTTTCACCCTCCCTGCCTGCGACACCAGCACCACCGTGCTGAGCACCTATGTGGGCAAAGGGAGGCAAAGCACTGGCTAATTTTCCACAGGGATGCCCCTAGCAAAATTACCCATGGCTGGAGCCAATTTTTCTACCAGTAAATATTGAGGTATAAATGAGTTTCATAGTTATATATATGAAAAGTAATTAAATACTATTTGGTTAAATCGGTTATGGTAGAGCCTTTTACGGTTATCATTTAATTTTAAAGTCGGTTTAGTTAAATTAGCCCAATTTTTATAATTTTTCTCACATGGTGAATAAGTTTTTCATTATTTTTTCTATTTAATTTGAACAGTTAATAAATTAACAAATCAAATGACCATTTATAGCCCTAATTCTACCAAATATAATTATTCAATTTATACACGAATTCCTTCAGTCCTAGCATAGAAACACAAATTAATTCTCATTCACCATATTAAGTTGCTAACGAGGAACATAATATGAAGTTATGAACAATGTAATGAGTATCAAGTTGTTAAGTGTAATATATATCATCTTGACTCTTTTAAGTGCAGAACTGGTGACTATTCAAGACAAACTTATAATTGTTCGTTGTCATCGCGATGTTAAGATGTTAACAAGAAGGAACAATATCAACTATGTCAAGAGTATCAGTTTAAGTCAGTTAAAAAGTAGTTAATTACTAATTTCTTGATTCTTTACATATTGTTATCAATTTAAGTCATAGTCAAAAAGTAGTTAATTACTAATTTCTTGATTCTTTGCATGTTGTTTTCTTTCTTTCTTTTTTTCAAGTTTTTCTTTACATATATCTTGCTTTGTATAAAGTGAACTTTCAAGAATGGCATTTTGTTATTCAATGTTTCAACTTTCAAGCTTAACTAGTATCATTTATGTCAATCAACATCTTATAATTGTCATTAAGTTGTATACAAGCTTGGATAGAAGAAAAGTGTTGGTGTCACGAAGGACATCTGATTATTTAAAATCTTGTTATTTGTAATTATATAAAAGGGTGTTTGGTTACATTGTTTTGAGTCTAATTATTGTGAAAATAAAAAGCGGTAATGATACCGATTAAAAAAGGTATTCAGCAAAACGTTAGACAAAATAAAAAGTTATAGAGGCTATTTCCAGAAAGCTTTACAAAACGTAAGGGGAAAAAATTGAGTCCTATTTATTTTTTAATACGCACTCCTCTCCCCTTCCTCTGCCAAACCTAATTTATCAGTTCCGCTAATTTTATGATTGCAACGAAATAAAAATTGGGATAAAATTATCTAAAGATTTTATAGAAAATTTTTTATTATAGTCAAACATCATTGATCTTAGTTTAGGATCCATACCGCAACATCTTTTGGGTATGTGGTGGAAGAGGAAAATAAAAAGAAGAATGACTTCATTGGGTGTTTGTTTGAACATGAATTACTAAGTCTGGATTTGAAAAGGATCTGCATGTTTTACCATGGTAGACAAACCAAAGTAACTGATTTGATAAGATTGCCATTAGAGAACATAACTATAACAGCTAGGATATGCTCAAGTAATTTGAAAAAAAGAAAGATTGATAAGATAGCCCACAATAATTTATTGTTAATTGAGTGACATATAGGCTCAAAAATTAAAACAGAAAGCATCAGAATTTCCATGACATTTGCAAGTAAAACTCTAGGAACACAAGCAACAAAGCAGGATGGCTCAGAACATCATAAAACCAACTTACAATATCTTCACCAATCACTTATTTTCATTTTGATTCCATACAACACCAAGTTGAGTAGACAAGATCAGTAATTTACATGGATAGATTGACGTAGAAGACTGCTACTACAATATGACAAATTTTCCTGCATCTCTGCATAGTAAGAAATTGAAGCCGGAAGAAAGGCTTTGCCTCCCCTTTGCCCACATGACTTGCCTTGATCTCAAGTAATTTTCTGTCCTCGGAATTCATATATCATATCATACGAGAACACTTTGCCTTCTCTTCCATTGACGTATAATCTTCCTCCTCGTCAACCCCGTCACTATTCTGATCCATGTATAGAACTAAAAGTATATATATATATATAATGTTGGCCTCTCCAAGTTCTGGGTCTTCTCTATCTCAACAAGAGGAGTACGTATACATATATTTATAGTAGGCATCTCAAAGGGGCATAGCAAGCAATTAGAACTAGAGGTTTGATGCAAAACAAACAAATGGTTGACATCTGGAAGGTCCCCACTATGTATTAAATCAGCTTTCTTGATTCATTCTTGTCAGCACCACTCAAAGTATTCGCACACTTTCACTACTTTTATTGGGGACGACAATAAAGGAAGAGATTAAAGGATGTGAGTGATGAAAAGCGACCATGTGTCCATGAGGATGAAAGCACAAGGTTGTCTAGAAAACACTAAGATAGGTAGATAGCTTTAATAAATAGATTAAAAACCAAAAAGAGACTTGACCCAATTCAGCAAAGAGATGATTTTGGAGAAGTCCAAGCTCTAAAGTGAAACTTGTGTTCTCTACCCATTGTGGGAATTGATGAAAGTTGAGCTTATAAAATCCTCCGTATCAATGTGGGCCGCTGTTTCATAGGCATGAAATGGAAAATGCAAATGCTTATCAATTGGCCAAAATAAGTCTAATTGATCGCTAGATTTGGGAATCACTTGCCACAAAAACGGCTTTTGTGTGTGTCCGCCAAAAAGGAAATAATATTTTTTCAAGCTTTTTTATTAGAAAAGGAAAAAATATTATTAAAAAAAGTAAGAAAATCACGTTTAAATATCAAAAAATAAGAAAACTTGGTGCTTGTGTGTGTTCGCCAAGGGGGACTATACAAGTAGTCCATATAAGATAGTCGTATGAGCATTTTTTATTATTCTCAAATTCATAAGATTTGGTATATTAATGGGATATATGCATTGATCTACAATGTCGGTTAACTATTTTTAATAAAATGACTTAGACTCACTAGCCAGTACTTTTGACTAGATCATTAAAGTTGGTATCAAAACTAACCTAATTCCGTATTTGGTTGGCCGAATCAAAGCTAACCTAGTTCCATTTGGACGGTGGATTGGCTGGACGTTCATCACGACACCATCACTAAACATCCATGCTAACGACCAAAGGATAGTAATACTACATATAAGAAGGATCTCCCTGATAGCCATCCACAATCAAACCATGCCACATATAGTGATGGTAGACAAGCCGAGCAGCTCGACTAGATATTTCATCAAGCTGAGCCGAGCTTAGGCCCGACTAGTCTAAGCTCGAATTCAACACAAATTGAGTCAAGTTTGGCTCGTTGGTGATGAGTTCAAGCTCAATGAGCATGAGCCAGCTCGAGCTTACAAACTTTTTTCTTTTTTGATTTTTGATTTTTTTATTTCTTAGTAATTTTTAGATTTTTGAATTGCTAGTAATTTTTCTATAAATATTATTTATTAATTTTTAGATTTTTGAATTGAGAGAGGCATTGGGGCGGCTCTATTATTATTTTTTTCACAGCCCACTCAACTATAATATTTTTATTAAAAAAAATCTTTATTTTGGGCTCTCAATTGAGAGCCCAACATTTTGTGTTGGGCTTATTGGGCTTTCAATTGAAAGCCCAACCTCTTGAGCAGACCCTGAGCTTAAGCTCTTACTCGAGCCAAGCTCGGCTCGCGAGTTGGATCTTGTGGCTTGTTTACCTCAAGTATTAAGCTCGAGCCGAGAAAAACTCGAGCTCCAGTAAGAGCCTTATTTGGAAGAATTATCCCTTCTTATTGGAGGGCTCATTTTAAGGAGGCTCATAAAAAATTAAAGTGAATATTAATTGGTTGTAAGACAGCTACCATCTATAATTTAAAATTTTGAAATTCAGATTTGTCTCAGCATGTTATGCAATGGAATCGACTCGAAGTCCACTTCCAACCAACTCGCAGTCAGTTATATTAAATTTTTTATTATGTAAATAAAATGTTACATAAAATTAGTATATATTATTTTTTTAATACTTAAAATTGATAAATCCATTATTTACATTACTTATAAATATTGATTTACCTATTATAAAAGAAAACTGATATATTTTGATAACTTATATGACATGACTCGGGAGTCGATTAATAAAGAGGAAAATATCATTTAATGGTAATAAGAAACAATATCTATGATTCAATAGTAATTTATCACAATTTTATGATCTAACGGTACTTTTTAATTTAAAGTCAATAATATCCTTAAACATGGGTTTGGATTAGGATGTGGTGAATAAAATTGTGTGGGCCGGTCTGACTCGTTGGAAAATTAAAAAAAGGGGTGAAACAATTTTTATGGGGAAAAAAGGGCTAAAGGGTAAAGATGGATTCACCACTTTTTTTAATGATATAGTGGGGGAAGGGGCGAGGGTGGGAAGATGAACACTTCAAACTTAAAAAACATTTAGAAGAAGGATGCCTGTAAGGGAAAGGGAAAGAATATTTAGAATGACACTTCAAGCTTTAAGAAATTCTTCTTAGGTAAGTGATTTTCATTCATTTATAGAAATTAATTCTACATGATTAAAAATAATTTTTTACTCAAAGTTATTTTTTTGCTTTCCCATGCATTTTTTTGTAAATTTGACTATTTTACATGTGTTTTGGATGATTGACTATTTATGATAGTTGATGTATTTGGGTGCATTTAACAAACCTATGCATATGCTGTATTTTAGTGTTTATGGTTATAAATGAGAGAATTAAAGATGATATTTTTGGATATTTAGATGTATGAAAGTTGTTGAATGTAGTCTCCATCAGAAAATGGATAATGAATGGAATGTTCAAGTCATTGCATATCATGGTGGGCGATGGGTAGATGAAGAATATTTTGGTGGGGAAGAAATTTCTTTTTGTTGCAAAAAGCCACACGTGCTACTATGACGGTGTTGAGTTCTCGCTACAAAAGATGGAGCTAAACTTTGAGGACAATAGAAACTCTTGCGATTCAGATGTCATTGAGGACGCAAGAAGGTCACAAATAGTTGATGGTGATGATGAAGATGGATTAAACTACGATGATCCAATAATATGGGAACAGGTTGTGATGTTGACCTAAAAGGAGCTAGCAAATATGGGCGATGTTGTTGATACCCAGAAGCTATTGGGGCACCACAATTGTCTCCTCACTTATCAATGATCACGGTGGGTTCATGCTTTTCATAAATGGAAGAATTCAAAAGTGCTCTCCACAATGAAGTAATTAAGTCAAATTATTAATTTAAACATATGGACACAAGGAAGAACTTATTTTTAGCAAAGTGCCTTAATCAACAATGCACATGGAGGATAAGAGCTAGTCTTGTAAATGGATCATTTAAGGTGGTAAAATATGTTGGGACTCACATATGTGGTTTAATACAAATGGGAAGAGATCATATTTTGGCAACATCTGAGTGGATTGCTGACAAATGTGAAGGGTTGTATGAGGATTGCCACGATGTCACCTCGAAGCAAAAATTCTTTCAACATAAAAAAACATTACTATGTGCTTCCTAGTTATAGAAAATGTCATACAGCCAAAGAAATTCTCATCCGAAGAATCGAGGGAAATGAAGATGCTTCGTTTCAAATTCTACCTGCTCTTGGGCATAAACTTGTATGAGTAAACCCTGGTATGTACAAATTGGTTTATATCTGACCAACTTAGATGATTATTAATTTTTAAATGCATCATATAGATAATAATTATTTTTTAACTCCATAACTTCTTAACAAGCAACAAAATGATTGTGTAAAAGTTGTGTGATATCTAGAATGGATGTGGTGTAAAAACCATGATTTATATTACAAGACTCGAACCTAAATATTATGAAATAAATATCGATGAACCAATATGGTTGGTTATCAAGTCAACCGGTCATGGTTCGACTTAAGGTCACCTAGAAAATACCTATTCATGAATGGATGATGGGGTGTGAGAATTTAATGAAGGGGCTCGTTGAACCTAGGAAATACCTATGGATGATGGGGTATGAGAATTTAATAGAGGGAATGGTTGAAGTGTATATATATGCAGAAGGAGGGGATCATTGAGGGGGGAAAAAAACTTTTTCCTAGCCGTCAAATTCTTCTTGCCTCCTCTCCGTCCCAGGCGACCTCCCCATTTCTACATGAGTTTTTCATCCCTCATCTTATTTGTTTCCATTAGGATTCTTGCATGCAAGGTTTGTTGGAGACGCCCGGCTAAGTTGCTAGATCCCTAGCGTCTTATGCATGGGGTGGGTTCTTATCGACTGCTTGGTATGAACTGCTGCGAGTCTTTGGGGTCGGGTGTTTGTTTTGTTGTGGGTATGCTGCTTTGCTTCATCCTTCGATTGACAAGAATTGTTGGGATTCTTTGAATTGCTTAGTTGTTTTGTTAATGGACATGTCAGAATGGACTTGACAACCAATAATGGACATGTCAGAATGGACCTGACAGCCAATAATGGACATGTCAGAATGGACCTGACAGCTAATAATGGACATGTCAGAATAGACCTGACAGCCAAAAATAGATATGTCTGGACATGTCAGAATGGACCTGACAGCCAATAATGGACATGCCAGAATGGACCTGATAGCCAATAATGACTAATCTCAGAATGACTTGGGAGACCACCTAATCTCAGAATGACCTGAGAGCCTATAGAACTACATTAAGCTTGATCCCGACATGGGTATGTAGGCTAATCAAGATTGTTTGATTTCAGCTCACTTAAGGAAGAATGAAAGTATGGTTGGTGGTTCTTTTACGAACTTAGGGTAGGAGAATGGATAATAAATTGGACTTCCTTTTATTTTCTTGTGTTATACATGTGGCTTTGGGAAACGATCCAAGACTGTGGAACTATTATTATTATGTCTTGACTAACCATAATTTACTTTGAATGAGTCATACTTATGGTTTTAATAGAAATCATGTAACATATAAGTAACGCCCGGACCTAGTTAGGGCTGGTCGTTACAGGGTTGGTTTGGTATAATTTCGAGTAACGCCTAGCCAGCTAGGCTCACAATATTGTGAAAAATGGCGGGTCGTTATAGGTGGTATCAGAGCACGGTTTCCCACAAGCTCACATTTTATGACTCAAGTACCTTGTTGAAAAGTCCAGTAATTATCTTTTTCCACTGTGTTATGTTATTAATTAACAAAGTTCTTCGCTAATAAACCTAAGTCAAAACTGAAACAAGAATGTATAAATGAACCATGATGGTTCGATGTTTCAGATGGCAGGCACTCGTAGACAGACTACCCGATCTACCCCATCAAGTCCGAACACAGAGAATGTATTGGCCCAGATCCTAACGGCCATACAGGGACTAGCACAGGCTTCAGAAAATACAAATTCTGTGATTCAGAATATTGTTCAGCGGCTACCGGGAGTGGTAACAGGGAATGGAGCCTCAAACTCAGCAGCGGATCCCAGAATCACCCAGGATGGTGGTCAGGGAAGTGCCCAAGGGCGGGCAGGGTTAGCTGACCCGGGCGAATGAGGGGAGCTACCAAACCCAGTGCCACCTGTAGTCCGACAAGTGGTGCCACCAGCTGTTGAGGACAGTGATCGCTACACTGTGGAAAAGTTTCGGAAGAATGGAGCTGAGGTATTCATTGGAGGGACTGATCCAATGAAGGCCGAAAGCTGGATAGACATTACCGAAAAAGCTTTTAGGGCTCTATCTGTGCCACACCGCCACCAAGTGAGGTTGGCAACATGCATGCTTCAGGAGGAAGCATCTTACTGGTGGAAATCCATGGAAAACACTACATTCCATCGACGTGAGATTTCTTCCATCACGTGGGCAGAGTTTGTGGCCGTTTTCAATGGACAATATTTTCCAGAGCCCGTTGTCCAAAAGAAAGCACTGGAGTTCGCCAACCTAGCTTAGAAGGATGATTCGGTCCGGGAATATGCCAAGAAATTCTTGCAGTTGGAACGCTTTGCACCTGGGATTCTGGCATCTGACAAGGCTAGGGCGGATAAATTCTTCTGGGGGTTGACACCTGAATTGAGGAGTAGGGTTGCTATGGCGTCAAGGGGCACTATAACCGAGGTGATCGATGCAGCCACGACTCATGAGTTGGTATTTGAGCATGATCGTTCACAGAAACAGGGGAAGACTACCACGCAACACAAGCATGCCAACCATGGGGGTAGCTCAAATGGGTCCGCAGAACAACAGCAGCAGAACTACCCAGGGAACGTAGATGGAAACCTCAAAAGGAAGTTTGAGGAGATTCTGTATAGACGATGTAAAAATTGCACCAAGATGCATTCCGGGCAATGCAACGAGCCCCGTCGGTGCTACAATTGCGGCAGGACGGGACACATGATAAAAGACTGTCGTCAGCCTCCGAAGCAACAACAGGAGCAGCCTGAGATCCCGAAGATATAATTAATCATGCTTATCATCTTGCTGTTATAATATTTCGGGGACGAAATATCTCTAAGTTGGGGAGATTGTAAAAACCATGATTTTTATTACAAGACTCGAACCTAAATATTATGAAATAAATATCGATGAACCAATATGGTTGGTTATCAAGTCGACCGGTCATGGTTCGACTTAAGGTCACCTAGAAAATACCTATTCATGAATGGATGATGGGGTGTGAGAATTTAATGAAGGGGCTCGTTGAACCTAGGAAATACCTATGGATGATGGGGTATGAGAATTTAATGGAGGGAATGGTTGAAGTGTATATATATGTAGGAGGAGGGGATCGTTGAGGGGGGGAAAAAAACTTTTTCCTAGCCGTCAAATTCTTCTTGCCTCCTCTCCGTCCCAGGCGACCTCCCCATTTCTGCGTGAGTATTTCATCCCTCATCTTATTTGTTTCCATTAGGATTCTTGCATGCAAGGTTTGTTGGAGACGCCCTGCTAAGTTGCTAGATCCCTAGCGTCTTATGCATGGGGTTCTTGTCGACTGCTTGGTATGAACTGCTGCTGAGTCTTTAGGGTTGGGTGTTTGTTTTGTTGTGGGTGTGCTGCTTTGCTTCATCCTTTGATTGGCAAGAATTGTTGGGATTCTTTGAATTGCTTAGTTGTTTTGTTAATGGACATGTCAGAATGGACCTGACAGCCAATAATGGACATGTCAGAATGGACCTGACAGCCAATAATGGACATGTCAGAATGGACCTGACAGTCAATAATGGACATGTCAGAATGGACCTGACAGCCAATAATGGACATGTCAGAATGGACCTGACAGCCAATAATGGACATGTCAGAATGGACCTGACAGCCAATAATGGACATGTCAGAATGGACCTGACAGCCAAAAATAGATATGTCAGAATGGACCTGACAGCCAATAATGGACATGTCAGAATGGACCTGACAGCCAATAATGGACATGTCAGAATGGACCTGACAGCCAAAAATGGATATATCAGAATGGACCTGACAACCAATAATGGACATGTCAGAATGACCGAAGCCTAGACTAATCTCAGAATGACCTGGAGACCACCTAATCTCAGAATGAACTAGGAGACAAACTTTTAATCTCAGAATGACCTGAGAGCCTATAGAACTACATTGAGTTTGATCCCGACATGGGTATGTAGGCTAATCAAGATTGTTTAATTTCAGCTCACTTAAGGAAGAATGAAAGTATGGTTGGTGGTTCTTTTACGAACTTAGGGTAGGAAAATGGATAATAAATTGGACTTCCTTTTATTTTCTTGTGTTATACATGTGGTTTTGGGAAACGATCCAAGACTGTGGACCTATTATTATTATGTCTTGACTAACCATAATTTACTTTGAATGAGTCATACTTATGGTTTTAATAGAAATCATGTAACATATAAGTAACGCCCGGACCGGTCAGGGCTGGTCGTTACAGGGTTGGTTTGGTATAATTTCGAGTAACGCCTAGCCAGCTAGGCCCACAATATTGTGAAAAATGGCTGGTCGTTATAGCGGTGTTGCCGTGCCGCCTTGACTAGTCCCAGCCGCTGCTAGGTCGCCGTGATGCCGGACTCGCCGTGCCTAGCGCCGCGGCTACATTTCAATCGTGTCGCCAATTCTGCAGGCAGCGACTGTCGCAGCCGCCATCCAGCTGCCATCCACCCAGTAATCTTTCCTGACCGGAACGGATCGAGTCCCCCATCGCCGCCGCCTCTGTTTTGCCATTTTTTGGCGAGCCGCCACCTCTGCCGACCATGTTGATGCCATAGATGCGTTGGGCTCGCCGAGCTGGTTCCAATGGTACCCAATATGACCCCTATCCAGCCAGTAGACGCCGCAGGTGATTGTCGCCGGAAAATCGCTGGAAGCTGCTGGAAAACTATTGAAACCTGCTAGAAAATCGTCGAAACCTGCCGAAAAACCTGATTTGCTAGAACTCGTCGGATCTTCCACGGAGCTCATCCAGTTGATCCCAATTGAACTTCGGACACCGACGAGCATCGAATTCGAGCTCCGAGACTCGCGACGTGAGGTATAATTACCTCCGAATTTATAATTTAAACTTGATGATTATTAGCACAACATGCTAGGGTTGGTTTATTAATGTGATTAATGCTTAACTATGGATGAAACGATGAGTTGCATGATGAGATTAAGTGTGAATGAAGAGTAAGTGATCTAATAAGAGCATGATAAGTGACTACGATGTAACTTAGAAAAACATAATAAAATTAGTATGAATAGGATGAGTTAAAATTATTTTCACATCTATGATTATTTGGCTATAGCTGGATAGTGTTTGTATTTTGAGTGTGATGTTTATTGTCTGTGATGCGTCATTTAGTTAGCGGGCGTTAGTATTTAGTTTTAATGTGTAGGTATGGAGTAGGAGCTCGCCACTTAGGCGTGATGACACGCTTGGAGCTTCTACCAGATCCGTTTAGGACTCGTCTCTGTTTTACATTCTCTTCTATTGTATATTTATTTTATTATTTGGAGGACGGGTTAAGTGACGTTTTATTAGATCCCACTTAACTCGGGCCATTTAATCTAACAGTTTTCTGGATTAATAACCCCTCGAGGATGAGATCCCTCGAGGATGATTTCAAAAACAAGATCCACCACAAGTTGCCTTCGGGCCTATTATATAAATCCCTTCCCAGGCCTATATATATAATTTTATCGAGTTTTCAGTGAGACGAGAGATGGAGAAACCGACTGCAGGTACCATGAGCGGATGCTGTGACAGTCAAAGCGGGCTCTGGATTAGTGCAGCGAATTGTTCCATTTCCGAGGGATCCTGACAACTTCGTGTTTGAGTTCCTCACACCCGGAGAACGTAGAGGTTTATGGGTACTGTTTAGTACAGCGCATGTCCGGACTTGTGGTTCAAAGGGTACTAAAGGCGACTGCCTGAAAGTACTCTGCCTTCGTGCTCAAGGCCAAGAGAAATATGGAGGTAAGGAGAGGGCTTAGGATTCGAGACCAGAAAATGAAGTAAGAAAATGCCGAGAGAGGCATTAGCAGCAACAGATCAGTCAGTTCGGGATGCTACCGGGTCTGCAGCCCAGTGGCTCGTCAGTAGGTGCCCTTCATAGTGTTCATGAGGAGTATATGATGTTTTCTTTCATATGAGAGTTTGCTCTCATAGCCAGCTTGTTATAGTTATTTTATTTTTCGGACTAGTAACACTTGTTACTGACGTGTTTTTATACTATATGTAGGTGACAATCACGAGTTGGATGTCCCAGCCTGGACGGAGGAGCAATGATGTCGTTTGCACACACATGTCAGTCGATAGAGTAATTAATATTTTTGTTATGATGTTATTATATTGAGAATGACGTGAAATGCTGATACATGATATGACATGATTAAATATTAAGACATGATGATAGAATGTGAAACATGAATAGATTATGCAGTAGAAGCGTTGTGGGTTGAGACCCAAGCTTCAAAGTGAGTTTACAGCATATTAGATTGTTTGTGAATGAAATTGTTGATACATGAATATATATTTATATATATTATTTTGACAGGGTGGCCCCTAATTGCACTTTTAGGGGAGATTTTGTCCGTTTTATTTTAGAATTTTTATCGATTTGATCGTAATCGTATTGTTGTATGAATTACATTGTATGTCATCCATGTAGTATCATGTTAGGATTCTGTGCATTTGTCCATACATGATGAGTCATATCTTCATCTTAAGACACCGAGATTAGATCCCCACGAGTTGGGTTTGGGTTAGCCGACCTAACCGGGGCTTGTAGCATGCCAGTTCGATTCACGAGCATGGACTAGATTTGGGGTGTTACACCAAGCCTACTACAATATGTATATGAGGGTTTTGTTTTACAAATATGAAAGCATTGTATGGGAGGTATGAATTGTATTAGTAATCCCTTAAATTCAAAGGTAGTGTAATGTATAAGGGTATTACATAACGTAACACATTTTTAAAATTTATGGCACTAAATTAACCAACTGTTCCTTTACTATCTGAATATTATGGTCGGTGTTATATGAAAGATGTGACGGCATAATCTATGTATATAAGTATGAATTGCTGAGGTAACATACCAACTTATGTTTTATGTTTTGCTTATAGCCCTGTGTGACACTCTTTTAAGTTTCTAAGTTTCCCATGTGTGACAAGTACTCATTTGCCAGTTTGTTATATTGGTAGTTATTTTCGGACCGGTGATAATTTATTTAATTACCGACATGTTTTCCTACATGTATGTAGGTGAGACTGCTTGACGTTGGCCAACTTAAGCTCATGGATTTGTGGTTCATGGTGGTGGTGGTGACAGGGGCCTTGTGTTGCACTTTTGTAATATGCATTTGGTATTATTGAACTGTATTATTATTGGGCATGTGCCCTCGACTGATATATCATAACTATGGTTGATTGTGTGATATAGTTGGTTGCATATGAATGCTTTATTATTATTATTGTTATTATTATTATTATTATTATTATTATTATTATTATTATAACTAGTGTGGAGGGCATTTAACTTTGGAGTAAAGATTAATAATCATCTGCAGGGTATATAAGCTGTCAAAGTCTTAGAACATAATGAGAAGCATTTGGGTACACAAAATATATTTGGTTATAGTTGTGCGTTAGAGGAACATGGATTGAATGAGCATACGATTCATGCCACGTGAAGAGTCCATGTGATGGCCGAGTATTCAGGTATGATGCCCTAGCAGACAATGATGCCTTTGTGTTTTTAATTTACCTTGTAGGGTATGTGAAATAGGTAATTACAACCCAATGTTTGCTTTATTGTACATCATCAGCACAAGTAGTTAAGATATATAACTCAATTATTAAAACTAAGTATAAGAATTAGATCATGCATCTCATCTTTCAAGAACTCAACCTCTTAGTTGCATCGGGTGTGCTATCTTCTTGTAGTTCGGAGCAATCATTGTATTTTAAAGTCGCTCTCTTAGTTGCTGGAGAGGTGTTGCCTCTTTTGTAAGTCGAAATGTTCATTTATGATCTCTAAGTTTTAGATCCTTCTTATATAGTATGATCAATATTTATTGTATGAAATTCTATACATTGTCCGTCTTAAGTCTCATTAAGGGTTGAGATCTATTTTCGTAAAATTTGTACACAATAATATAATAAATTGCTTTCCAAATTATAAATCAAGATTTGATCCGCTTGTCGAGCCGGATCGGATTGTTGCAATCACCGCCTACGAATATTGTCATTCCTCCAAAAGGTAAGTTTGGGCTATTTTCATTTTGAAGGAGAAAGATATCCCGTGTCTTATCCAAAACTTCAAAACAGTGTTTGTCCTAACAACTTTGTCCCATATAACAAGTGATATTTTTTGTAGTAAAATAGTAATTTTGCTCCCTTGTTTAATGTTGCATGTAGAGTGATATGTGATATCCAATGGTAAACAAAATCTGAAGTTGGATGTTCTACCACCAAGTAGAAGTAACGCTGCAATTCCAAATGTTGCGACAGTCAATGCTGTTGTATCTTCACTTCTCACTTTTATTAATATTGCTCATCGATATATGTTGAAAATTTTTTAGAAACGCCTGCTGAAGACGCCCATGGAGACGCCATCAGGCCTGACCATTGATGATGGAGGACATCAACGGTCAGACCTGATGGCGTCTCCATGGGCGTCTGCGGCGGGCGTCTCCAAGTCCTGCTCATATATGTTTTCCCCGTGCCTCAATATTCTTTTGCAAATATTAATCCACCTTTGTTCAAGTATATAGAATTTAATATGTAATCATACACAATTTTTTGTTCCTCATTCAATCTAATTTCTAAGTGTTTATATTCTAATTCTGAAACTCAACATTAATTTTAACTCCTTCATAATCAATCTATTATCCGATTGAGGATATGTAGAAGATATGTAGAATTTTCTGACAAAGTCAATCCTAAAAAATCATCCAAACTTTTATCATTTTGCCAAAGGATGTCATTCATCTCGATGAGTATTATATTTTTCAATTGTAGTTTTGTTAGCTCTAATTGAGGCAATTTTAATTTTTTTGCTCCTTGTACAAAATATCATATGTAAGAATATATCATGTATCTATCCATAATTTGGTCGAATCTAAAACTTGACAAAAGATTAGCATTGGTGCAAAAAATTATGCAATTGATATCCGATAGCCCAAAGTGAAAATTCAACAATACTCTCAAAACATTCTTTACTATCACGGAAAAGTTCCCTTGTATGACATGCATTTTATAAATTTAATGTATATAACTATCAACTTTATTTATATCTTCAAAAGATTTACATCCTTTCACAAAGTTAAGTAATAATCTCAAATAATATCTTTCTCAACTTGATGAATGTGCAAAGTGTAATATTCCAATTATTCCACCTTTTTTTATTTTCTTTTACTTTTTTATTATCCTTCCAAACCTATTTTGATGGAAAATTAAGGAAAGTGAGCTTATTTGCTAATGGGTGTTTTTGATTAACTGTCATCCATTGTGTAAGCATTGTCTTCTTTATTTCTGGTTTGTTTGTAATTGTGGTTAAATTCTCGTGATTTAGAAAATAGTACTTGTTCCACTAGTAAACAATATTTTTTGCAAGTAAAAATTATTTTTTTGCAACCACAAAATGTAGTTGTTAAATACTTGTTTCCGGTTACAAATAATATTTGTGAGCAATTGCAAAAAGATCACTAATAAATTTTGCAACTGCACACAATGGTTGCAAAGTTTGCAACCGATTTGCAATCCAAAAACAGGTTACAAGTTTTAAAACTGGAAAAAAGTTGCAAATTTAGCAACTGCACTTCCGTTGCAATGTTGAAATTTTTAAAAAATATTAAAAAATAATATTATTTGCAATCGCTTTTCCGTTGCAAAGTCGTCACAAATCTTTAAAATATTTAAAATAACTGCAACTATATTTCCGTCACACAGCGGTCTCAAAATTTTAAAAAAAATGAAAAAATATATTATGTTTCAACTACCATCTCAATTGAAAAAATTGAGATAATAAATACAATGAAACGCAATTTTGACAGAGAACACTATAAATAATGACAATTTATTAAGTATCTACAATTCCACCAAAATGAAAACTAATGAACACATAATCTTAAATATACATTAAAAATAGAGTGCGCATGGGTTCCATGATCATTTTTCATTCAAAATGCTCATATCCTTAGGATGACCGCCTGAAAAACAATATTGACCCATAAGCCAAATCAAGTTCTCAAATTAGTTTACAGTACGTACCAAGCAGAAGATTGAAAACCATAGTGAAAATGATACTTTAACTAAACTATTAACCGAGTATTTCTTTAGCTGATGTAGTCAAGTTTAAGAATAGATTCCCTAACCTAGCTAACAAGATTATTTACTCGAAAACAAATCAACTTCTCCCTAAACTCAAGAAAACCAGCCTTAACAGGCTCTAAACAACGACACTAATAAAACGAAACTGAACGAAAAGCGACACAAAGGAAGACAACAAATTAGACAGAACTCAAATTGATTACTTAACAAGACAGACCTGAACAGGAAAGACAAACCTTAGGCAAACCAAAGACGCACTCTAACATAACCAGAACACTATCATGGGGCGTTATGAATAAATCCTAATTAAGCATGGCTACATTACAAAATATCATCTAACAACCTAGATGGAAAAACAACACAAAATAATTACTTAAATACAGGAATTAAACATGAATCAGATTCTTCCAAAAATAAAAAAAACACACACGTAATAATACACCAATCATTTCAACTAGAACACAATCTTGTAAAAGTCAACCACTTAAACTGAAGTTAAATCAATTCTGCTAGAGAAAACCAAGAAAGAAAAGCAGAACTGAAATCCGTTATCAATTGGATACCATAACTTCAATACACTCATCAATTCAACTCAATCACATTCTTCGCAGACTAAGCTCAAATAAGTTAATACCAAGAAAAGTAGAATACAAATCCAAACAAAAGATTACTTAAATACAGAAATTAACCATCAACTTTAGTTTTTGTTAATACATTAATCAACCAGCTCGATCACATTCTTGTAGAATTAATCAACTACTTAATTTAAGTTAAATTAATTCTGCCATATTTTCACTACGAAACCAATAAGCAAATAATTCCTAGAGGCATCAATATTTAATCACACACAGGATTCAAGAATTGGCAGTGGGAGACAAACACCAACAAGTTGGAATGGCCTATTCAGTTCCAGGTTTGTTCACCGTCTGTCCATAGCATGCATCCAACAAGTAGCATCAGAGGGCGGCCAAGCTGCAAATCAAAATCACCACCATTTCATCAAAAAAAATAAAAATAAAACAATGTGCATATAACAAAATCAAGCAATAACATGATGTGTAAAATTCGCACTCTAACAAAAAAAAGAACAGCTAATTAGAGATATATTATAACAAAATATTATAAAATCAAGATCAAACAAGAAAAAAGACCTAAAAATGTAGAAAAAAAAACATATAATTAGAGATTAACTCTCTAGCCCTTGAATAGTTGAACTTCTCCCCTATCATCTCACACCTGATCTTTTCACCTCATCGTTGCTGCTGGAGCAGGCGGCCGCGACCGAGTGGTGACGAAGAGCTCCGGCCGGATGAGGTTGTCGCAGGTGTAGTGACGATGGTGATGTCGGCAACGGCGCTGGAGATGCGGGAGATGGACCTGCCGATGTGGAGAGTTATCGTCGCCGGCGGCGGAGACGCAGAGCTCGTACTGGTCGTGCACCGTTGGAGTCGGGGGTGGAGAATGGCTTGCCGACGGAGGTCTTGAGGGTGCCGGTGATGTTGTAACTAGGGATGATAGGGTAGAGGAGAAGCGCCCCCTCCGCCTTGAATGCCTCATCGTTGGGATAGCGAGGAGGAGGTGGTGAGAATGGAGCTAGGGTAGGGTTTGCAGATCGGCGTTCGACCCCCTCAATATGAGGCCGACGTTTGCGACCGGCCGGCAGTGGCAAAGCTAAAAATTTTCAAATTTAAAGTTTAGTGACCGCGTTTGCGACTCAGGTCCAGTCCCAAACTAATAAAAATAATTTAGTGATCACATCTGCAACCAATATTGCCTGCCGGTTGCAAAAATGGTTGCAAACCGGTTACTAATATAATAGTTTATACTGCAACGGTGGCAATCCGGGAGTAAAAATTTGGCCGTTACAAAACTGTTGCAAATTTGCAACTGAACAGTGGTTGCAAATGAGCTGTGGTCTCGAAGCCGTTGCAATGCGATTGAAAATTTGCGACGGGATTTGCGGTCGCTAAAGACCGTTTTTCTATTGTGTTCATTCTCCACATGAAAATTAATTTTTCGCTAATTACATTGTATTTCAAAGTTAAATATTCTCCATCCTGCCTCACATGACGATAAATATCTTCAACTGAGATATTATTTAATCTTATCAACATTTTTTGAGGTACTCTTTTGTCCTCCATGTCCAACAATGTTATTTTCTATTAGAAGAACTTTACTTCTATTCAGGCCTTTGTTAACATATTTAAATAAATACTTACTTGACCTTGAGTATTTTTGTCAATAATTATTTCACTTGATTATTTTTTTGGAAAATGTTTTGAGCAAACATTTCAAATCATGCATGATGCATTTTTCAGTTCACATCCACATGACCGGTGCATCATATATTTTTGGATTGCAAAGTATCCAATTCATCTATATTTTTGTCAAAAATTTCAACTGAAATAATTATCTTCAGGATGCAAAAATAGAAGTAAATGGGCATAGGGTAGACCTCAGTTGTTGGAACTCTATTGTGTATACACCTGAGAATATGAAATATGTCATTATATTGTATAAATTTGTTTTGTATTTAAAAAGGAATAAAAATATAGATAGACTTACGTCCAAGTACTCTTCCAAATGTCTTTTTGTTTTTTATCTCTCTTATCATCTTTTTGAGTTTAATGTGAAAAACACTTGAAGCAATATCTAGGCGTATGTCTCTTCCACTCATGTCGCCTAGTTTTCTTTGCATTTTACTAATTTCATCCCATTTTAGATTGCGTGTTATATTGACGAATATATCTGAATATCTCACTTGTCTACAAATAGCCATTGTGTCTTGATGATTTTGCACTCTAAATAGAGGACTTCCAATATGGGAGGAAGGCAAAATTGTTCTTTTCCCCACTTGATTAGCTTTTGTATTTCCTTTTAAAACAACATCTTTAATGCCAGAGTGAGTTCAGATCTTAGCACTGATTGATTATGCCTAATCCAATTTAGCGGGTTCTCTTCAATTGATATGTATGTATTTACAATTAATAGGTGTAGTAATCAGTTGCTGAAGGGTATGGTTGTTTTTTCGGTCAATCTTTGTTGCAACGTGTAGGCATAATACTCTCATAGTAATTTTTTCTCTCTTGATCTTTTTCTGAGGGTCTCTCTGAGTTTTCAGTATACCAGGCTTATATCTATCTTCACCGTATGGAAATAGTAAACGATATTGTAAAGATATGAACGATGGACGTATTTCTGTAATACATTGGATGACTCGTTGTTTATGTTCAATAATTATATCTCTTCCTAGTCCATCTATTTCACCATTGCCAATAGTCAAAGTTGCAAGCTCATTACATGTTGTCGTATTGTATTGTCTACCATCACTTACTCTTGTACTTTTCAATTGCAGTTTTGCATGTGTCAATGTCGTATCGTTAAATCTGTCGCTTGCCATACTTAAAGCTTGCACTAATATATTATTCTCATCCAACATTTTAAGTAAATCATCAACTAAATCTTTATTGAATTCAGTATCTCCATGTATAGCATTCACAATTTTTAGTTTATTCGCAACTTCATATTCTGTGTTGTACAATTCAGGCTTTTTAGTTTATTCATATTCTATGTTGTACAATTCAAACTGTTTGTTCGAATTCGAATCAATATCGAACGAGTTTTGACTATATATACTCAAAATCAAAACTCGAATACATTAAATTATTTAATTTTAACGAGCTCGAAACTAGTTCATAGGCTCCCTCAATTAGGCTCACGCCCATATCCAACAAAAAATGGTCATGCGATGAGCGTAGATTGAACATGTGATCTTCAAGTCTTTAGGATGACACTCTCCTAAGTGAGCTATCCCTATGTTAATGCTACTTTGTTATTTTGTTGTATATAAATAAATATAACTAACTACAATTAATATATATAGATTATCTTAGCTGGGGGCTAATAATATTTCTGTCGCAAACTTTAATCTAGATTATTTGATTACAAAGGTGACCCGAATTTAATAAAAAAAACAAAAAATGAAAAATAAAACACCCTCACCACCACCATTCTTTAGTATGTAGTCAATAATAATATTAATGTATGATTTTAAATATATTTTGAATAGACAAATGATATTATGTATATTATTATATTATATTATCGAGTCGAGTTTTAGTCTAGCTACGAGTCGATTTCGAGTCGAGTCAAATCAAACACTGCATTGCTCAAACTCGACTAGTAGGATTTGAGTTTGAGTCGAGTTCAAGCTCAAGCCCAAGCAATTAAATATCGAATTTTGAGTCGAACTGAGCCGAACTAAATGTCAAATGTTCAAGAGCTGGCTCGCTCAATTAACAACCTTATGCACAATTGACTAAACCTTGGGTGTTTTCTTTCAAGTGGCAATAATGAACCAATTCAACGGAGGTTTTTCCATTTAATTTGAATACATAAGGTCCAGGCCTTCTATTGATTTCATGATCAATATATCCTCCCATCGATGTAAAAGCAAACATAGAGTTAAATACTCTAATAATGTTTTTCTTGAAATGATCTGATCTTAGATTTGAATTTGTCACCAATAAATTTTACAACAATTGGGGAGATTCTCATAATTTTCCATGCACACAACATATTGAAAATTTGGGATTCTTCTTACTTCCTTTCACAATTTCTTCTATCCATAATATAGCATCACAACAAAATTATAATGTGAATTAAGGTATATTACCGGTTTGCATGTTTGTTTCAGTTATTATAGATTCAAATATTATGAATTGTTGTTGGCAATTAATAAAAATTTTGACATAATATTATTTAGCAAGAATATTAGAAATATATATCAAATATATAAATAAATATAGTAAGTTTGTAAATGAAAAGAACAAATACGTTTTTTCTTGTCATTGATGACAGAATCTCGTTTTTCGTTTAGCACATCCAAAATGAGAAGAAGGCGGTGTCTCTAGAAAGCTTTTACCTGTAATTTATAGTGACATTATGTTATATGTGTACATATAATAGGTACAATATATTATAGAGGCCAAAAATTAAATTAAATAAATTTAGCACAACAATTATATATATATATATATATACGGTAAAAAGGTTGCTGTAATCGAGCACAACCATCTTGGCTGTGCTCGATTTTATTTACAGCCGTTGGATTTAATCCAACGTCTGTAAATAAATCAATCTCCCCCTTCCCTCCAACTCCCCTCTTCCCGTCGTGGCGCCCATCTCCGCCGCGCCACCACCCGCGCATCCCAGCCGCGCCCCGCTTCCCCACCCCGCCCCAGCGCTCCCGCGCCCGCTCGCCATCGCTTGCTGCATCAGTTGTCGCACCCGCCAGCCGCGCCTGCCCACCTAGCCCGCCCACCGCGCCGGCCCCTGCACCCCCACCGCGCCCTCCGTGTCACACCTCAAGTTGGACGGAAGGACGACGACGACAAAGGATGGTTGACGACAAGACGGCGGCATCGGCACCGAGGCCGGTGGCGCTCCACGAAACAGAGCAGGAGGGGCGGCGAGCAGATTAAGGGAAAGAGAAAGAAGGGAAAAGAAGGAAAAGATGGGCGGCGATGGCGACGCTGGCCGGTGGTAGTGCAGGTGATGGCGGCGGCGAGGTCACCGACAGTAGGGTGGAGCGGCAAAAACAGAGGAGGGGGGGGGACGATCGTCGGTAGAGGAGAAACAGGGGAGGTCGGGGAGTTCAATGGCAATTTTGTAATTAAAACTTGACTCGCTCCCGACTTGAGTTAATATTATAAAATATATCCCGAAAAATACAAAGAAATATAGTAAAATATGATAAAATAAAATAATCAAGTTCTAATAGATTATTTTATTTTATGGTATTTTAATCTATTTTTTCTTATTTTTTGAGATATATTTCGTAATATTGATTGAGTTGGGAGCAAGTCAAGCTTTTATTTTAAAACTACTCCTCTTGAAAAATATGAAAAAATAGGGTAAAATACCATAAAATAAAATAATCCATTATAATTTGATTATTTTATTTTTTGGTATTTTCCTGAATTTTTTTACATTTTTAGGGAATTATTTCGTAATATTGACTCTAGTCCGGAACGAGTCAAGTTTTTATTACAAAACTACCCCTGCCCATTTCCTTCCCAACTTGTGTCAATATCACGAAATAAATCTAGAAAAAATGAAAAAATAGATAAAAATACCATAAGATAAAATAATCAATTAGAACTCAATTATTTTATTTTATGGTATTTTATTATATTTTTATATTTTTCGGGATATATTTCGCAATATTAACTAGAGTCGAGAGCGAGTCAAGTTTTATTACGAAATTACCTCTGCCAATTTCCTCCTCCCTCCTTTATTTTGCCGGCGACTCTGTTTTTCCACCCTTTGCCGTGCCACCCAATCGCTAGTGACCTCGCCGCCGGCCGCTCGCTGGCGACTTCGAGAGCAAGTCGTAAAATATTGACCGTGAGAGAGTCAAGTTTTTTTTACGAAATTATTTTTTATATATATTTTTAAATTTATTTCGTAATATTGACTAAGCGAGTCAAGTTTTTATTACGAAATTATTTTATTAATTTTTTTAAAATTTAGATCGTAAAATTAAGTCGGGTAGAGAGCGAGTCAATTTTTTATTACGAATTTGCCATCCACCTCTGTTTTGCCCGCACCCACTGCCGGCGGCCCGCTCTGGCCGGCGACATTGCCGCCGGCAGCCCGCTACTAGCCAGCAATGTCGCCGCCTCGCCACCGTCATCAAGTCCGGCATCCCCTCTTGTATCCTCTCCCACCTCCCTACCTTCTCCGTGGCCACCCGCTCCATCTCCACTGCCGACGCCATTGGTGCCAACATCGACAACCTCCTCGACCTCGTCTCCCCGGCGGCGACAGCAAAATCTACGCGATCGTCGACGATATCCAGGCCAAGAGCCCCTGTTCGTGCACCGTGCGGCGAAGATCCGGTGTGAAACAGAGGATTTCGAAAACAGAGGTGCCGGCCAGAGCGGGCCGCCATGGCGGGAGAGGTCGACCGTGCTGGGGGGGGCGGGGCTGGCGAAGACGAGCGAGCGCGGGGGAGGGGAGGCGACTGGGCATTGGTAGGAGGGGTGGGGATGGTGGTGGCGGGTTGGATTTATTTCCGGCCGTTGGATTGAATCCAACGGCTGGAAACTGTAGTACAACCACCCCACCCTATATATATATATATATATATATATATATATATATATATATATATATATATATGTTAGTTGTGTTATTCACTTTCACGGGTCATTAATGTAAAACATAATAAAACTATAAAATACCTGGAAGTGTTTCCATTATAAGCCTCTTTCATTTCAACTTGGCTATTTTTCTTCTTAGAAAATATTGTTTTTCTCTTTGCTCTTGCTATTGTGATTTGTGTCAGTGAAAATTGATAATCTACTAAATGTACAAATTAGATAAAAATTTTTAGCATAATATAATATAAGTACTTACCATTAGTATGTCGTTGAATTTTAGATCGCCTTGGCATGGTTGTGTTTATATTTAAATGGGAATATATATTAGTACTAAGAGAATAAAATAATTAATTAGATAAAAATCTAAACATCAACAGATAGAAAGTAATCTATGTTAATTGAATACCCACTTTGCCAAAGGTGGAAAAGATATGTGAGGAAAATTTATGTTGGTATCTAACTTATGTAAAATGATAGGATGAGTGCTTGGAGTTGATCTAAAGCAAAATTAAACATAAATGAGTAATGAAAACATCTACAAAGATAACAACTTGCCTATGAACAACATCAATAATATTGATAAATATATAATTAAATAGAGATCATATAGGCAACACCGATAAAATATTCAAGGGTGATCAATTGACAATAGAAATTGATTCCAATTAGCAATCTTTTTATTTGAAACAAAAGTAGACTCCGTATCAATCTCTTTATGCTTCCTTAGTTGCTTATTACCCAAAAGTAACGAAGACACCTATTTATAGGTAAATTCGATTTCAATAGACATCTATTTTAACTAATGAATTTTGAATGCATAGCTTTTTAGCTCCTAGTAGTAAAGAGACATACTTATAGGTAAACTTTCAATGCATATCGATTCAAAATGGATGAATTTTTAATGTATGACTTTTTATATATTCTTTTATGTGATTTTAACAAGAATTGAAATTGTAATGACCAATATTATAAAGATATATCTAAACTATCTTAATTTATTAAACACTGGTATAAAATTAGAAGTTGAAGAAGTCACTTTTAAGTGTCAATTTTTTTACTGAACTGCATCGAAAGTTGTTGAACTCTCATCAAAATTTGAACAGATTTTGAATAAAAAAGTTACTTTAAGAAGTCACTTTGTGTTGTATAGATAACTTTATTATTAATACTCTTTTAATAACCAATAGTATTTTGTTAATAAGAAGTCACTTTAACTGGATGAGACCCCAAACAACCAATAATATTTTATTATTAAGAAGTCACTTTAAATAGATGGGACCCCAAATTGGACTCATTCTAACCACTAATTGTATTGTGTCATTTGTTGAATTCTCATCGAAAGTTAGGAAAGTTGTCATGCTCTTATATATTAAGATATATTAAGATAGATATAAAAAGGTCATACATTAAAATTTCATCGATTTTGAATATATATGCATTGAAAGTTTACCTAAAGTATGTCTTTTTACTACTAAGAGTTAAAAATCATGCATTTCAAATTCATTAGTTAAATTGACGTGTATTGAAACAGAATTTACCTACAAATAGGTGTCTTCCCTACTTTTTGGGCAATGGGCAACTAAGAAAGCGTGAAGATATTGATATGAGTTTAGTTTTGTTCCAAATATATTGAAATTGTAATGACCAATATTATAAAGATATATCTAAACTATCTTAATTTATTAAATACAGTATGAAATTAGAAGTTGAAAAAGTCACTTGGATGGGACCTCAAATTGAACCAATATTTTTTGCTGAACTATCATCGAAAGTTGTTGAACTCTTATCGAAACTTGGATAGATTTTGAATATAAAGCCACTTTAACTGTTGTATAGACAAGTTTGTTATTAATGATCCTTTAATAACCAATAATATTTTATTATTAAGAAGTCACGTTAAGTGAATGAGATGAGACCCCAAATAACCAATAATATTTTGTTATTGAGAAGCCATTTTAAGTGAATGGGACCCCAGACTGGACCTATTCTAACTACCAATAGTATTATGTCATTTGTTGAACTCTGATATGAAGTTAGAAAAAATATATATATTAATATAGATATTTTGTTTAACAAGGACATGTTATAATTTGACTAAAGCCCAATTATTTCTCTCTGACTTTGAACACAACTTTGTAGACTAATTGACCAATTAGTCACTGCAATATTAATAATAACAATGTACTAATTAAGCTGGCCGAATCTGGCTTCAAAACATTTCCTTTGCATTGGCTTTGAAGAAAAGTAAAATTAAAATTTTGCATTGACCACTAATTAAGACTGCCTGGGGCTACAAGCCTACACGTTCTTTTACCTATAATTTTTAGCGTTTCTTCACTATTACACTAACAAAATGAAGCCAACACCGATCAGTTTATACCATACTTAGACGTTTATTAATGAAAGTTTTCAATTTTATGAAGTTAATATGCAAAGATTATGACTCTCTTCTATAACAGCGGGAGCAAGAAACGAACTTGCCGGCATAATAGGTGATCAAGTGATAAATATGCACATCTGAAAATTAATTTTTATTAGCCATCTCCTATTTAATATAAATGTGAGTTCATGTTTTGAGGGAAGCCCGTGGATCAATTTTTTCATAACTCGTGGCTAAAAGCCTTTCTTAACTACTTAGAATCTTTGAGCTAGGATTTAGTAAGTGAATTGGGTTTTAAGCCTCAAAAGCATAAGGGCTGGGTGAGCATATTTCAGTTTGAATCGATGACCGTATTAGAATTATATATGGTTTCATGACCGAAGATTAAACACATCTAATTTAATCTGACCCAAGTATAAGCATAGAGTAATGTAAAATTATTTACCTTAGATTACACACAAGCGACATATAATAATATCCTTTGGTTTGAGTAAAATCACAAATTTTGGAATCACCATTATTCACAAGTTAGAACATAGGATCGTTAGAGATATCAACCTGTCAAGGCGTCGTGCGAGAATATTAGGGTGTTATAATAGTAAAATACCAATTCAAAAATATATTGTCTTGTTTAGACTGTGAGGCTTATATTTATAATAATGAATGAATGGGTGACAGTTACGAAAATGAATGGTAATATGATCTTTTAGCTAATGACCACTCAACGAATGAGTTAATAAATAATAATTTCTAATGGGTAGGTCATGTTCATCGGAACAATAGTTTTAGTTTTGTTTTATTATTAAAGGGGTTTTTACTTCTTATAAGGGAAGAAGGTTTGATTCTGAAAATCAATTGAAAATTTGAAATAAAATGTATTTATATTTTATGTAAGTTATTATAATTGAGTTGTTTATATTGTTTGTAGTTTATTTTAGATCATGTTTATATATGTAACATTCGTTTAGAATATTTTGTATATAATTATGTTTGTTGAAATATAGATAATTTTGATAATTACTGTCTTTTAATAGTTGAATCAAGCTAAACAAAAATTACTCGGCTCAGCTTAGTCTGATTTTGCCCTCTAACTTTGTTCGCTTCCATTAGGAGCACAAAAATCTAAACCAAATTGTAGAATAGGTTTGAGTTAATCGAGCCGACCGAATACTCATGCCAGAAAGAATACTTATGTCCCAGCCGACCCAGCACGCACGCCATGTACCACGTCTAATCAACTGAAGCAAAGAATCACGCAGGTTTAGGCCCAATCATACCACTCAGCCCACTCAAAATAGGTCGACTCAGTTTTAGGCAGAAAAATGTTAATATATTTGCTATGGCATAAAAAAGAAAAGAAAAAAATGAGAGAGTTGATGTTCAAATTAAGGCCCTATAAAGTGTAAATAAGAAGCCTTAAAAGAGTTTTGAAAAATAGAACCAAAGCTTAATCTCAAGTACTTAATGCAAAACCTAAAATTGATAAGGTAATTGTTAATGAGCATGAGCCTCGATCTTCTCATAACCAAGGTTCCACAAGTATTAGCACATGACTGGCTCATCTTGTTCTCTATCCTTGTAATCTTTATCTACACTCATGTACATTTGTATACAAATATTGATATCAATAAGAACATCAAGAGGGCTATCTTGCTAACCGTAATAACCAATATTTGGACCCTTCAGTTAGAGTTGCTTGAGATGAGATGGGTTTGCTTGTGAACGAACTACAAGGACTTTTGGGTACATTTTTCTTTTTGCCGATATACACTCATGTACATTTGTATGCAGATACTGATATCAATAAGAGCATCAAGAGAGTTATCTTGTTAACTGTAATAACCAATTGCTTGTGAACGAACTACAAGTGCTTTTGGGTACAGTTTTCTTTTTGCCGATTTGTGTTAAGTCGCTTTTGTCCACTTTACAATTCACCTTGTGTATGCAGCATACACATGCAATATGCATATACCTTCTCTTTCGCTTTGTTCATGGATGGTGTGATAGCTACGTCTTTTTGTGGCTGGATATGGTTAGCTCTGTACAGAAGAAGCTAGCTCATGCTTTATCTCAGAGAGCGAAGTTATAACAATTATAAAACAAGTGCGATCTTTGTAACCTTCTTGACAAGATTACAAAACCAGAGTAACTGCAAGTCTGCAAACGCAGGAAGACAAATACTAAAACTGAATGATAGACAAAAAACTCCATTTACTCATCTTTTAAACTAAAGCATGCTTGCACATGCTCCTCGTCAATATCGCAAGACATTTCTATGCTTAGAGAGATATCTTCTGATCTCTCTCTATGTCATCACGTCAAACCAGATCTTCGTATGGGAGATAATATATCCACGCTAATCTGAATTAGTTTATTATATGTTGTAATATCAACTCCTCATTTAATTTCATTAGAGAGGGTAGCGGCTTGACCACTGTCTTTAAGCATTCAAAGAAATGTCATGATTTGTATGACCACCTCCATTAAGAAATTCTTAATCAGTTCTTTTCCGCCAGCATATTTCTAATCCTTTGCAATTAAAAAGAGAAACACATTTGTTATCATTTAATCCAGTTTAGAAAAGCTAGCCAGGCTCTCCAACTCCAAGTGAATGCATCGAACCGCCCATTTAATTTATCTTGGTTACACTTGCGAAACATGTCTGGTATAGCTGACGTGCACAGGTACTTTCCTCGATAAAACTATTTCAAGAAGCAACAAATCAGTTAGAACTCTTTAAGACTGCGCTTATTTTAATATTCCCATTAATAAACACAATTAATAATTTATCAATTAAATACAACACATTGGAACTTCGTAGTCAAAAAACTATTACCGACCCATGCTAGTGGTCGACTCCGTTCATGTCTCAAAGAGCAAAACCGACCTAATTGACATAATAATCATACAATTTCACCCCGGCTTCCTATTTATCGGCAATGGAAAGAAGATGCATAAATTTTCAAAGAAGAATTTGTATGTCTAACTTGCTAGTTAACAAGGTGAGATTTTGATGGAGATAGTTAGCAGCTAATTGAAGATCATGAGATGCAGCAAAAGTCATTTATGTATCTCATCAATTCAACAAAAGGAGAAAAGAAAGACAGCGGAAAGTAAGAAAAAGGCCGAGAGAAAGGCCGCCACAAGTCCGAAAGTGCGGCGTTAGGCGGACGAAAGCAGCAGCTTACGGTTGTCAGTCTGATCTCTCCTTGTGTTATATATTAAATAAAAAGAAGAGCAATATATGATCAGCATGAGCAGACCCATCTTCTTCAAAACTCAAAGCTCCATTTCAATGGAGTCCATTAAATACAACCCCAACCCCACGAAGCCTCCATTCCCTTGAAAACACAAGACACCATTTCGTCCCACACCATTAATTCTTGTTCCCCTCAAACCCTACACCCAAACCTTCCTTGTCCCCCCATCCACCCCTTTTATATATATCCATCCACCCATGAACTACCCCATCCTCCATTGATCAACACAACCCCATACATATCTTTCTTCCCCTACTGATCAACAACATGGCCGCCGGCACGGCCAGTGGAGCCGGCGCCGGATCACCCTGCGGTGCCTGCAAGTTCCTCCGGAGAAAGTGCACCTCCGACTGCATATTCGCGCCCTACTTCTGCTCGGAGCAGGGTCCGGCGAGCTTCGCCGCCATACACAAGATCTTCGGGGCCAGCAACGTGGCCAAGCTTCTTGCTCATGTCCCGCAGGCCGATCGGTGCGAGGCCGTCGTCACCATTGCCTATGAAGCACAGGCCAGGATCCGAGACCCTGTCTATGGCTGTGTTGCCCATATCTTCGCCTTGCAACAACAGGTATATTACATACATAGAGGATACATATTATAGCTTTTATAGCAGCTTTGTGCATGTTTTTGTACCGATTGCAACTATGGCCGCCCTTTTCGAAGTCTAATAGGCAGTTTGATAAATTTTCGGCCATGAACCAATATGATGGGAGCTATTACGAATATTAATTTGAGTACTTGAGATATTAAACAATTCCACTAATGGCATGCTTTGAGTCGTATTCTTTTTGAAGTAGATAGGTGGTTAATAGTATGCTTAATTAGCTCAGTTCGGATCATATTCTTGATGATTTTTGTTTTGCGTCTTTTTTTAATCCAAATTAGTATTCATAATCAGCGCATGCATATATCAGCATTTTCAATGGATGATTTTCTTAATTTACACGGGATTTGTATTTGTCATATTTTGTCATCAAATTTCTTTGATGATATGTTTCTTTTGCTTACTTTACCTATTTGTTATCTTTATATTTTTCAGTGTACATATAATGCTGATTAGGTTTATAACACATGATCATTGGATTATATATATATATATAACGGTCCCTGATTATAAGATCTTGTTGACCACGGCCTATAGGAAGCAGGCTATCATTTAACCTTGTATGCATAGGTTCATGCACAGAATTATGTTCAATAATCTTCGGGGCTTTTACTTTGACATGTCTTCGTTTCTGTTCGCTTAGAGCCCCTCTTCACTCCCAATGCGTCGACTACTCGCCCTAACATGCCCTTTCCCACAGGAACATCTACAATAGATCCAGTGCGCTTGACAAGATCTCCTTATTTAATAGTATATATATATATATATATATATAAAGTGTGCGTGAGCTTAATATGTAAGATCTTCAAATTTTCCACGCGGGGTAGCAATTCATAAACTGGATCTTGCTTAATCTGCCTGCAAAATATTAGAAACATTACTTGTAGTAGGTGAACTTTAAAGATAAATTTGATTGCAGGTAGCAGCATTGCAAGCTCAGCTTATGGAAGTGAAAGCACAATTAGCCCACAATCTGGTTGAATATCGGTCCCCAGAAAATTATTCATGGATGCCAAATGTTGGAACGCTTCACCGTGAATATAATTCGTATACATACACGACCCCAGAAGGTGCCCAAAGAGCAGGCATCGATTCCACGGATCACAACAGCATTGGTGGATTGCTAACTCGTAATCTATCAGCTTACAGGGAGGTCGGCGAGATGCATTCTCTGCAAGCTTCTACAAAGAAAAGACATGCTCACAATGAAGTTGAGGATCTCCATGCCTTAGCTCTCCGAATGATGAAGAACTAGTGTGCCACCAATAATCCCCAAGGGAAATGAGTTGGGCATGTAAATACGATCGAGCTGAGAATTAAGAATATGTTAAACAAGTAGAATGTTAACCTATTATGGGACTGCTTGCTGTTGTTGGCTTGATCAATTGGGATACTACAAGTTGACAGATCAACGTAAAAAAATATATGAATGCTTTGTTCTAGCTATATACCTGGCTAGCTTCTTATACAACTGAGCTTCATATCAAATAATTTGCTTGGGTTAGTTTCATTGCATATTATGGGAATTTTGTCATAATAAATGCCATTCATATCTGTTGGAACTTTCATATAAAATTGAAGATTGTCAGTCTGGGGAATCTGTATAGTTCATATTGAAGGTCACATGGGGTTGGCTCTTTTATAACGTGGCTCTTGCATCACTTGCAGCTGGCTTGGCATGATTCAATGTTATTATCTTCATAATGTAAAAAACGAGTTATAAAATCATGGATTCCAATCTAATTAATTAATTAATTAATTGCTATAAACTTAGTTTGAGAGGACAACGTACTGTTGGCAGCAATTTTTTAGACTGATAGTTACCATAATTAATTAAGATTGTATTATGAGAATTTGGAGAACAGTGATATTATTATTAGAATTGTCATTTCATCAACAACACTAAGAGTAGGCTTTATATATCCAATGGATAACTAGGCTAGTGTACAGAATATGAAAGCTATTGACAATAATTAAGACATGATGAATAAATAAAGAAGCATAGATAAGAGCACCGCTTATTCTTGAAAAACAAAACTACATTAAGGATATTTAGTGGTTGGGTGATTTACTTAGAAACTGATTGGGCCCTACAGCCATATTAGCCTACCAATGCAGCTAGAACTCATTTATATACTTATTCTAATAAAACAAAGGTTATTTAATATTCAAGTTTGGTTTGACAATTACGGTTGTCATTCTGATTCTAAGCTTTATAAATAAGAAGATAAGAACGGAGAGATAAAATAAACTATTTTAAAGTACATTATTGATTTTTTCACATTAGAGGGAGAGATCATGGAATCTAAACTAGCTAGCTAACGTTAGTTTTTAAGAAACGTAATGCTGTGAACAAATTGCACGTTGTGTTAGTATATAGATGAGGTGAACTACTTTGTATTGATCTCGGCATGACTTCTGGCTAGATACATGCATTCAGCTCAATTTGTACACCTTCATGGTGTGAATATTTATAGATTAAGTACTTATAACAAGAGAAAAATATTTCTAGATTAGCCAACATCTGAAAGAAAGAAGAGAATAACTATACATGCCTTTTGTTGAAGAAAAATTAACTTTTGGAGAATAAACAAACTTATTTGATGTCGACCAACTCAAGACTGTCTTCCCAGCTGATCATTTCTAGAATATTTCAGCAAATTCTAAGCCATGCTTGCAATTGTGAAGACAATATGCCTCTTCAAGATAAGAATGATATTCATGTACTCTCATTCCTCTCGCGGCGAGCGTGGGTGTGACAAAACGGCTTGCTGGGTTAGAATGACTCTCATATAATATATAATAATATATTATTATGTATATAAACACTAAATGAGCTTTGTGGAGGTTACAGCTTTGACTGGCAGCTTGAAAGACGATAACAAAGCACAATAATAAACACCTCTTTTCATGATCATTGCCGAACCTTCGTCCTTTTGCGTATAGAAAATACTCCGGTAAACTGAAACGCACGAAGGGGAGGGGAAAAAGAAAGTGGCTGGCCATAATGTCACACGGTCACTCAATTCCCTTTTCATTATCTAACTCATTTCATTATATGAAATTGTTCGTGCATATGTGAGCATATATCTAAAAAAGAAGCTCTTTGAATTTATTATCTATGCATCGATCCCGATGAGTAGACTCTATTAGCATTATAGTCATATGTGCGTATTATATAGTCAGTCATGCCCACAACGTCCCTACCTCTTGTCTGTTGCCCACTTAATGCAAACTGGTAAAATTTACGCCAATCTACTTCTCTTCATTAAATTCATTACAATTCCCAACGAATTGAATATTGCAGATAGAATAACAGTTTCCCACATAACTTTGAAAAAATAATAGCTGCACATACGTACAAGAGAGCTTAAAAAGCAGAGGGAACTTCCTTCACAGGTTGATCTCTGACATATAAGACGCATAAGATAGGTTTCTCATAAGAGAATACGCTCATTGATAATGATTTTCTTCATTTGGTTTTAATTAGAAATGTAGGATAATGATGTCACTCATTAGTGCCCTACATATTGTTTCCGATTTTTCCCCGACAAGGATAGGGTGACGGCAATTGAGGATCTCTACCCAATCCATCTACAATAGGTTTTCGACGGAAAAGCTCGATCGATTAGAACAAAAGTTACATACAAGGCGCTTGAGAAAGAACAATGTCCACATAGTTTACACAGATCTCGAAATGTGGTTAATTAATTTTAAAAAGCTCACTCTCTTGTTAGGTTTTTTTTTTTTTTTCAAAGCTAAGCAGCCAATTAAATTTCCCTTCCCACACATTGTGATCACAGTATAAGCAATTAATTCTATGCATGGAAAAATACACCTCCGGTTCCAGTTTTTCACATAATTGCGACGTTTCTCCTTTCATACCCTATGAAAAACATTTTCCATTCCTTGAATCACAACTTGTAAAGTTGCTACATTAATCTCACGCATTGACAACGGTACAGCAAAACTCCTGGCATTGGACCATGACAATTAACTCAAATGGGAGGAGAATAAAAGGTTGAGTAAAGTTGATCCCCATGTTCATCATCCGACCAAGTTCACAAAAAAATAGCGCATATCAACAACACACAAATTCACTTAAGTTAACCCTAAATACTACAACAACTTCTTATTTCCATTATTCTTACAGAGGATCTTTTTTCTTTTTTATTGATTTTTTTTTACAATTAATTATTTGTATTTTCACAAAAAACATATCCGGCCTTTCAGATAATTACAAGAACTCCCCGAAGAATCATACATCCAATTCACATCGTGCACCCACCCAACCCAAACAATGAAAGAAGGCAGGCTGTACAAACAATAAAACTGGGGCCACAGAGTAATTTTCACATGAGACCTGCATGATCAAAGCCACGAACTACTTCCACAATATGCCTATTCTGCAACATTTTCACTTTTTCTTTTACATTGATGTAAACTGAAGGAAGCTTTTCAACATTTCATATTTCATCACACCCCAACCCCAACCCCACCCCCACCCCTCATTTTTAAGAATCCAACTTAAAGTTCAAAATTTTCATCAAATATCATTTCCTGCAAGAGAGTGATTCCTCCTTTAAACATTTCTGTAAAAATACTAATACAACCATACAGGAAAGGGCATTGAATAAAGTCAAGGAACAAGAAATCTAGATTAAGGTTTACCAGAAGGCTAATAAGCTCCTTATCAACAGTGAGATAGTGAGAGACAGAGTAGACATACAAGTACAGAAATAGAGGTGACAAGAAACAAACCTGATCACAGATGGGGCAGCTGTCACTTCTCGCCATCCATTCAAGAATGCAAGCAAGGTGAAAATGGATGCTCACACTTTGTAATGGTTCTTGGATTTCTCAAAACATATTCTGCAAAAGTAGAAGTGTACTTTTGACAACTAGAAATGATAAATATAAGAATACAGTAAGGAAGTCCACCATAAAAAGACCAAAAGATCAATCAAAACTACGTCAAGAAAGAACTTTTTCAACCACCATAATTTTGAAAGTTTTACTCAGCAAATCCTCAGAAGGTGCCCACACTATCTTCCAATAGTTAGCCTATGGAGTAGATTGAACTCCAACACTTGTATATTAATCTTCGATTTAACAGTTAAAATTTGATACAAAATGAACACATATTTTTTATTTCTGAACTTGCAATTCACAAATTCAAATTTTGAGGTTGACAAGTTTCATATGTCTGTATACATTCACCAAGCTTCAACAGCATATGATCATGTCCAGGCATATTTAACCACATGTAGATAGCAAATGAATACAACAATTAAAGAACATGCATCCACACAAACATAAGAGAGGGAGAACACTTTACCCTCAAGACAAATTGGGCACACATCCTCCTCATATTCCAACAACAGCTGACTCGGTAGATTTAACCACATGTAGATAGCAAGTGAATACAACAATTAAAGAACATACATCCACACAAACATAAGAGAGGGTGAACACTTTACCCTCGAGACAAATTGGGCACACATCCTCCTCATATAATCCAACAGCAGCTGACTTGCTAGATTTTGAAGGTTCTATTCCAGATTCAATAATATCAACTTCAGAAACTATTTTGCCCTTTTTGTCAGTCTCTGCATCTTCAAAAGCAAGCAAATTTTCCAGACTGCATCCAATAACACTATCTCTGGTAATCCCAGCATTTGTTACATTGTTTTCTAAGTTTCCAGATGGTATTTGGCGTTGAGTACCTAAATTCACATCATATGGCAGTGGTTCTGGTGGAGGACGATATACATCTGGTATTGATATTTCCAAGTTCCTGTCCACTAAGAGTCCAACAGATATTCCAGACTCCCCACCATGATGAGACAGTAGAGAATTATGCTCTTCTAAATTCTGTGGGCACTGTCAAAGAAAAGCAAGACTTAATGTTTAGTAGGAACAAATTAAGAAAATACAAACAATATGATAATGACACGTTTTAGATTAGAAAGAGATTATGCTGCCAAAAAACAGTATTCAGAAAATGAAAATGTAGTCAAATAATCATAGCTTATGTGCAATCCTTCCTTGAGTAGAATTTTTAATGTGCAACCTCAAACTTGAGATGCCCTAACAGATAATATTTGGCTATGATTAGAAAGGATTGGTTTACTTGCAATAAGCACAAATATTCCTCCCAAATTTAGCACTCAGAATTAAAGTGACGATAAGATTATATATAAATTTTCTATTGTCATTACTAAGAAACTAGTACAACTAGTACTCCCAGTATACAGTTTCCTCCTACTCAAAGCCTGGATTCATTTCACCTCTCAGTCCATGTGGCCCAGTCAAAACTGAGCTCAGTGCACCTGGATCAAGGGGTTATACCACTGCCTAACAATGAACAGAATTATCACATCTTAGGCAGCAAAAAAAAAAGCAATCATAAAACGTAAAGAGGAACATGCGCAAGTAGACCACTCTAAGGTTTAAAGACAATGAATTTAGTCATAAATCATCCCAGTAAGTTGAAAATACGATACTACTGAGTATATAATAATGACTATTGCATGGATATTGACCACATTAAACAATAAATGGGGCAAAACTAGAGTTACTAGAACACGCCAATGATTGCACTTGCCAATAAATAAAGTATAAAACGAAAGAGCTGTATTCAGTAGGATATAGCTTCCTAGAGACAATCATCAAGTCCTAATAGATCATTGAGTAGCTAACATAAAGCCAGCTGAATTTTATGCCACACGTAAGAGATATCAACATTAATCATTTGTTTTCATTTATCGCAAGTCCCTACTATTGATATCAATGTTATAATAGCCACGCTAAAATATGAAAAAGACTCACGCACATAATAGTAAACAGGTGCCGCACTTAAAGCTGCCCTCCTCCTAGAATGTGAGCAACAACATCCACCCATTCCTCAGTTAACAAGCCAGTCAGACTACTGATTATAGACCAAACGAAAGTAAGTGGACTGCACCAGAAGAAAAAGACAACAAGGATTTCCTTCAAAAAAGCAATTAAAAAAGAAAGGAGCATTAGTAGACTTTCTAACACTTAAAAGTCAGAGACTAGAAGTTAGGAGGGCATTTATCAGTGTTAAAAAAATAAAAACTTAATTTTAGAGTTCAAATTAAATAAAAGTGATCCGTTTAAGGAAATAACAATAGACTTTTTCCGTAATAATTATATTTCAGATATTAGTAGAAGGATTTGTTCATGTGGCTGCCTCTGCACTCCAAACCACAAATATAAACCTAGCTCGCATTGCCACTGACGAAAAATTCCTGAGAATTATCAGCCACTACAATATCTAGTCCGAGGCAAAATTAGCCTCGAAATAGAAACCCAATTGTAACAAACAACGCCACTTCCCCTTCGTACTTGGCATAACCCCCTCACCGTCCCATAGCATCAAAACTAATTCGAAAACAACAATTCTTATTTTGTCAATTCATCCACCTGCTTTCAAACAATCCCCATCGGCCATGATCGCATCAAAATCAATTCGACAACAACAATTCTTCTTGTTTCCATTCATCCACCTGTTTTCAAACAATTCTCATACAGACCAGGGTCGATTTCGTTCAAAACCACTATTCGCATCGTTTCTCACAATCATGCGAGACACTGTCCACAACTCAATCTACGCAAGATCAACGCAAACAGGAAAGCAGAAACAAATTTCCAATTGCTCACCAAGAATTGCCGAAAGCGTCCCAAGACCTCACAATGGATTGACCCCGGGCGGGTATATCCCCGAACTCGACCAATTCAATTGATTACTACCACCCCGCCGACATTGCTGCTTAGTACACCACCGGACGGCGCTAGATCAAAACAGTTTCCGGCGGTGTGAGGTCTTCTTTGGCCAAGTTCCGGCGACAGGTCACCGGCGGCGCCTTCCCCAGCCGTCCGCTCCCGCAGGCCACGGTCTCGGTCGTCGTCGCGTCTTCCTCCCCGCTTCTACTCTTTGCCCCCCCACCTTCTCTGGGTAACTCGTGTCCGCGGGCGTGAATGGCGTGCGATCTTAAATGGGAGGCTAGTCGATTGTGTTTTTTTTATTTATTTGTTTTACATTCAAGCATTTCAGTTTTTTCTCCCTCGTCCCGTCTTTGTTTCGACGTGGTTAATTATAATCCATAATATTTTTAGGGACACCTTAATATTTATTTAATTATAAATTATATTTATTTATTATTTATTAGGAGGAAAATATTGGATTATAATTCTAACTAAATTAGAAAATACGAAACTATTAATATATTTTAATATATTTATAATTATACTATGAAATTAAATTTTATTACTTAACAATATACATAATTTAGATTTTTACTGCTTTTATATATGTATTTACATATTGTTATTCCTTTTTAAAAAACTTAGAGTGTAATTCCAATCATATAAAAAATCTTTAAAAATAAATTATTTTTAGTTCTTAAAAGTTTGTACTTATTGAAATTATTTTTTGATATTTATGTATAACTATATTTTTTTCCAAATATAAATAAATATTTATTATTTTATTTAAAAATAATATCAAAATAATTTTAAAATTAATTTTATATATATTCTTAATATATATTATTAATTAATTTTAAATATACTTTGCGCATCGCACGAGTCTTTGGCTAATTAAAGTAATATTTACTTTTAGTTTTTGTATTTTCATCACATATTAATTTTTTTGTGTTATGGTTAATTCTGGTTCACAACAGTTATAAAGGTCTATTAATGCTTATTTTAATTTAGAGTATTTATTATTATTATTATTATTATTATTTATTTTGAGATTTCTCAACTGAGTTTCACATCTAATACTTACTAGAATAAGATCTTATTTATAATTGGAAAATGACTATATATCTTTAACTTAGTTAATCATTTTTTATCATTCCTCGAGATTCTTACCTGCATATATAATAAAAAGACGTCAGCAACGAGTATTAACAGTCCAAAAATAACTAATAACAGATTGACACGGGAGAGCTAACCCTCCTGTTGAATATAGTTCCTCATGAACTCTCACAATGGCAAATAATGAGAGCCGTTGACTTCGGGCAACAGCGTCCCCTTTCCATATCATTCTCCTTCCTTCTGCCATTTAAACAATCCCTTTGCGTGGGAAAATCATTCTCTTTCCTCTTAACCCTCTACATCCTTTGTATTCATTCTCTTTCCTCACAGCCCTCTACATCCTCTATATTACTCTTGGCCCTAAGTACAGAGGCCAAATACTCTCCACACTTTTTCGGGTTTTAGGAACTCAAAGGTGGAGTTATGAGGATCCCTTAGGAATGGAGTGAGCGTACATAGGCCAAACACTCTCTACACTTCTCTGGGTTTGAGGAACCCAAAGGTGGAGTTATGAGGATCCCTCGAGAATAGAGTGGACGCTCACCGGTTTAAGAGCCCGTTTTGACAAACACACGCCCTATCTCGAGACGTGGCCGTCTATTTTCCTCGTCTCACATCTCACTGAAAATGCAAAAATTATATATACATAGGCCTAGGTAGGGATTTCAATTAATAAGCCTGAAGGCATTGTGAGTTAGATATGAGTTTCGAAAACAAACTCGAGAGATCTCATCCTAGAGGGTTATTAATCCAAAAATACGATCGATTAAATGGCCTGTGTGGAGTGGGATACAATAAAATCACCACTCGACAAGTCCCACTTACCTGTTAAAATAAATCACGATAGAATGAAACAATAAATTAGGATTGAGTCCTAAACAGACTTGGTAGAGGCTCCAATCATGTCTACGTGCCTAGGCGGTGAGCTCTTGCTTTGTACCTATACATCAAACTAAAAGCTAACGCCTGCTAAATGAATGATGCATCAAACATCCTATAGCATAGACACACCACATCATATATCAATCACATATAAATTCTCCTACGCTACGTTGCATTAGATTACGATAATTATTTAGTTTACATAATTAGTTCCTTAACATCCATTTTAATACAATTCAATCAAATAAAATTCATATTCTTATTTACAATAAAAATATTTAACACAACAATTCATCAATCCTAACATGTTGTGCTAACAATCATCGATTTTAAATAATTAAATAGGAGGAAATTATACCTCGCGTCCTCGGTAATTGGTGACGGCTAGGGTTTTGTCGTGTGCCTCGAAGCTTGAATTCGGCACTCGATAGCATCCAAAGTTTGATCAGGTTTAACTGGTTGAGCTCGGCAAAAGATCTGGCAAAATCCAGCAAATCCGGTTTTCGAGTGGTTTTTCGGCTACCTTCCGGCAATTTTTTGGTGACTGTTGTTAGCGGCAGCTACTAGCGGGATTGTGTTGGTATGGCATATCGTTAGCACTGGCTCGGTAAGCCCGACACGTCTACTATGTCAACGTGGTCGGCGGAGGCGGCGGCTCACCAAAAAGGAAAAGCAGGGGCGGTTGGTGGTAGGGTGATGAGATTCGGCCGGGATGAGCTGGCATTGGGTTCCACTCCGGTCGGGGAAGGTAGTGGGAGGGTTAGCGACGTCGAGGCAGCATCTGGATGGCAGCGGTGACAGTTGCCGTCATCGGGATTGGCGACGGGAGCGTGGTGTAGGGTGCGGCTCCCTTCCACGTCATGGCGGTCGCACAATGGCTGGGGGCGCTCAGGATGGCACAATGATGGCACTACGGGCTAGACGGCGTCGATCGGCGGCGGGGTGGCTTCGATGGGGGCGTCGGTGGCCAGCACAGGGGGTGTCGAGTGTTTGGGGAAGAAAACGTTGGGGGGAAAAGAAATAGTTTGGTGGCGACATAGTAAATAAAACTTGACTCGAGTCTGACTCAAAACAAAAATAATAACTAACTCATAATAAATCCTAAAAAAACATCCAAAAATAATAGGAAATAATCTCATAAAATATATTACACATCATAACATTACAATGACATGTTTTATAACTAATAGCCCACCCAAACTGCCATATAACGTGTCTTAATGCGTTGATTCGACCTAAAAATAATTCTACGATCAAATACATAAAAAAATATACTACATACTTTCATATACAATGATAACTCATTTCTCACTATCTTTCCAACGTTATCATCATATATTCAAGTACACTTGACCATCATTGCTCATAACTCACAGCTGGCCTCGACTAAGCACGCGGTTCATGAAACTTATTTGACTTGAACAGACGATTGACTGGTTCGTTAATGTAAAACTCTGACTCGAGTAGCTAGACTAGTGATGTTGGCGAGGGTGCCAATCATGAGCCAAAGAAAGTTGTGGGCTGAGGTTAGCAGCAACGGGCTAAATGTAGTAATTTTGAGAACGAAATTTTCTAAGGTGGATAGATTGTGAGATCCCTCAACTTAGTCTCAAATCTAATACCTAATTGGATAAGATCTTGTTTATAAGTGGTTAACTACTTTTGAAGAGAGGATTTAACATATTATGTTACACTTTGGGTCAAGTTATTACAAATGGTATGAGTAGATGGTAGGTTGGACTAAGGATGTTGGTTAGGCTGTCAGTCACAAGCCAAAAGAAGGCCATGAGCTAGGCTAGCAACAGAGTTCGATGGATTGTAAGATCCCACATCAAATACCTAATGGGGCTTTTGAAGAGATAACTTAGCCTATTACGTTACACTTTGGGCTGGGTCATTAAAAATTGTATCATAGCCTTTTAGTTCCTTATTAGATGGTAGGCTAGACTAGGGATATTGGCTAAAATGTCGGGCCATTACAAATGATATTAGAGCCTCTTGGTTCTGTATTAGATGGTGGGCTGGACTAGGGACATTAGCTAGGTTGTCAATTACGGGTCAAAGAAGGTCATGGACTAGGTTTAACAATGGGCCAAGTATAAGAATTTTGGGGACAAATTTTCTTAAGGTGGATGGATTATGAGATCCATCAACTTAGTCTGACATCTAATACCTGTTGGACTAAGATCCTGTTTATAAATAGAAATAGAATATAGATCTTTAACTTCGTTAACTACTTTTAAAGAAATAATTTAGCCTATTAGTTTGCACGTTGGGCAAGATTGTTATATTTATTACTAAAAAATATTAGAGTAAAATTTTACACAAAATAGGAATTTTAAAAAAATTAGCAAGTTTTAATATATTTATGATTATTCTACTCGGATTGAAATTTGTTACTAAATCATACATGTTTTATTTCGATTTTTTACAAATTCTTATTTATTTTTTATTTTTATATTATTATTTATTATCATAAAAAACATAGAATATAATTCCATCTAAATTAAAAAAATTAAAAAATAAATTTTATTTAATTATCACAAATTATACTTATTAAAATAAGAATTACGATTAATATTGGTACATAGTTATATTTTTGTTAAAATTAAATGAATATTCATTATTTTTATTAAACAATAATATAATAATATTTTGAAATTAACTTTGTAAATACTTAATATTTATTATTAATAAGTTTCAAACTATTGCACATCACATGATTTTTTGACTAGTTTGATTTAAATTTGAGCCTAACTCGTTTTATATTTAATAACTAGGTAATTACCTGTGTGATGCACATGATATTATTGAAATTTAAGATTATATTTTATATTTATTAATTTTACATATTTATCTTATAAATTAGTGTCATATTTATCTTATAAATTAGTGTCATATTTATCAACTTTGTATGTGTATCTTACTCGTAAATATAGTATTTATCAATTTTGCATGTTTATCTTCTACATAAATAATAAATATCATGTTTGAGTTTTTTGCTAAATTTGAGTTTAAATTTTTTCTTATTGATATACACGAAAAAGTCATTAACATAACGAAACCTACTTATTAGATAAGTATAATCAATTTAGCGTACGTATCTTATAGATTGATGTCATATTTATTAATTATATATGCTTTTTTATAAGTTGATTTAGTCATGTTAATAATTTTTTAATGCTTACGTTATGTATAGATATCATACTTATTAACTTGGTATACTTATTGTATAAGTTAACATAGTTATATTTATCAAATTTTCATGATTTTGCATGTTTGTTTTATACGTGAATGTCATGTTTGTCACTTTTTTATGTAGCATATGGTAAATGTCTTATCCTTTACATATTTATATGTTATAAATGAGTAGTCATGTTTATCAAATTTTTATAATTTTATATGTTTGTTTTGTGAATGTCATGTTTATCAATTTTTCAAGTATTATTTGAGGCCATAATTAATTATGTGTGAGAAAAGACCACAACGAAATAAGAATGAAAAAAAACTGTTTTGATTTAAATAATACTAGGTTATTACCCATGATGCGACACAATAAACTTATAATATTTAACATTAAATTAATAAATAAATAATTATAAATGAAGTTTACATTATTAATTTAGCATAATTATTTTAAACATTAACGTCATGCATATTAATTTTGTGTATTTTATCTTATAAAACAATGTACTTATATTTATTAAATGTCATGCTTATCAATTTTTTATACAATCATGTTTTATCTTTATTAAGAGTTTTTTATTATTAATAAAATTATTAGATGTAAGCCCAAAATTAACCATACGCAAGAAAAAACTAGGAGAAACAAAACATAAAAATCATACTCAGTAGATAGATAGGTAGATACTCATAATTTATATAATTTATTTATGCTAAAATTTAATTTTAAAATTAAGATAAATTAATATACTTATGATTATAAAATAAAAATCATGGTATATTCTATTTAAAATTTTTATTATATCATGATTTTTCAAAATTATAATTTATATTAAGATCTAAAATCTTTTTAAATATAAAATATTAAACAGCTAAGGAGCATGAACAAACCACGCCTAGCTCATTCGACGCCCATTCCAATTTCCAATCATTTTTTAAAAAATTAACATAAATTTAAATTGTGGGAGACTAGTGGGGTTGTTTGTGAGTCAAAAAGACGTTATATTCAAGTATATCTTTGCTATTTGCCAAACAAGTTTGAATTCGGTCATAAATTTACTTTCTGAAGGAGAAGCGGGGTAATTCAATATAAATGCAACATTCTAAGTTGAATTTTAGATGTGTTAAAAAAGTTGAATTTTAAATACAAAACCTGGTGAAGCAATGATCATTCACTAATTTAGAATAGCCCTCTCCAATGTCTAATGTGTTACAACAAAATGAGGGAAATAAACAATGTCTAATATGTTTGATCGCATAATAAACAATATGCTTTCCAATTATACAAGGTTCTTAATTCTTATGGACGAAAGTATGTATCAACGGAAAGGTTGTGTGGAGTGAAGCTCCAAGCACCTGATGAGGTTGACTGAATACATTTGGCTGGAAAGCACTCAGCAGCACTAAGCTTAATATGCACCACCTGTGTCAATACGTGTGACGTTCATCGAGAATAAAGAAGGAAAAGATTTATTGTTTAATGCATTTCGATTAGTTGATAATTTTTTTCTCGAATGATTAGTTGATGCAAACATTCACCCCCCCCTCCCAAAGCTTGGTTAATACATGCGTTAATTTATGGGATTGAGGATTTTTAGATCTAGACTTATTCACTGTATATTATATATATATATAGTGGTAGTATATACATGCCTGAAATTAGGATGGTGACAGGTGTGTCATTTTTTGTCGTCTACAACGAAAAAAATTAAATGATCGTCAATTTATTGGGCTTCGAGTGGGATGAGGTCGGTACATGAGAACGGGGACACCGAACAAGGGTATCTTCGTTGACAGTTTGCATCAATCAATCATTTATTTTGTATAATTTGTGCGTTAAAAAAATCAGCAACTAAGATAGCATTTCTCAATTGAGGTCAAATTAGGCTAAATATTTACTGCAACTGAAGTGATTGAGATCCTGAGCTATATAAGGCCGTCGAGATAATGGTCGACGCCATTGCTCAGTTTTTTCTTGCATCGCAAAAAACTACAGCGCTGATAGAGTAATTAATCTGCCTGGGAAAAGAGAGTAATCTAATCTTGGGCTGCCTTAACATGAAATAAACATGATTGACCAGCGCCTAGCACGATAGATGCAACCGAAGAAGAGAGAACACAATGATCGTGACACACATATAGCCAGCAATCATTAATAGAAATGACAATGTTCATCAAATATCCACCAATCTGCAATAATACTCGCAACCATATCTTTCTCCTAGACATCAAATCTGGACTGGTCATCATAATGGCCCCCGGGAGATGGAAAAGAATCGATTAATTAGAGAGGCAGCCTAAGATTGCGCTAGAATTAGAATTTTTTCTACAAAAGGCTTTATTCGTCATCATCAGTAATCTTGCATGCAAGGTAAGTTTAATTTTATTATACTAGGTACATGTTTTATAATGATTGGATTTTATTTTAAATATTGAATATTGGTACCCTATTTTAATAATATAAAATTTTTTATAAAAATTATATTTCATATAATTTAAATTTTATTATATAAATATATGTATTTATAGGTAAAATTGATATATTTTTAACTTTATTTTTGTATTAGTCTATCTAATCTCTTTAGTTATTTTAGATAATTATTTCTAATTTAAAGTTTCATGGTGCTATTTAATTTAATTTTTTATAATATAATTAAAGTTTAAATAGATGGGTTTGAATTTATTAAGGTCGATGCAGTAAAAATTTAAATAATAAATAATCGAATTTAGTACATAAATAATTAACGGAACAGATTTGGTTCCGGCAGATCAAACCATGTAGGCACCTCCCAGCGAGAGTAGCGGGCAAACTCTAAGGCCGGTTCGATAACATTAATTACTTTGGTGCATTGGATTCAACAAGCGCGCGCGAGCGAAACTAACGATTGCTTTTGAAGTTTGATTGAGTAAAAGTAGATAAAAAATAGAGAAGTGGTAAAACCGGAAAGAGGAGAAGTTTCACTCTCACCCGAGTCAGAGACACACGCATCAACATGACCGCCAACCTATGTCCCCATTCTCAGCTGCGCAAGTGAATCCTCATTTTCCCCAAATCCGCCGAGCGTGGCGGTGGCGGTGGCGGTGGCGGTGTCTGGCAATGGCCCCTTCCAACTTGATGGCCGTCGTCCTCCCAACTCTCCTCTGCCTCCTCACTTTTGCCGAGCTCAATTTCGCACCCTTCCTCGCTGCCCAATCGGAACCCGAGGATGAAAGACATCAACAAGGGCCACTCCAATCTGTCCTGATTCGGGATAACACGACCCTTCTCAGCGCCAACCGGACGTTCGAGCTCGGTTTCTTCTCCCTTGACGGCGGATCGACCTGGTACGCCGGCATCTCGTACGCTTCCATTTCGATTCGGACTCATGTTTGGGTCGCCAACAGTGAAACCCCTGTTGTTATCCGAAACACTCTTCTTCTTCTTCTTCTTCTCCGGCTTTGTCGAGATTGGGGATGGCAATGGGTTTGACTTCCGAGGGTCGCTTGGCGATTGTCGAGGATGGTGGGCGCCGGGTGCGGTGGACGTCTCAGAATAGTGGAAGTGCGGCGTCGGCGGAGCTTCTCGAGACGGGCAACCTGGTCTTGGTCTCCGCGGGGGGCACGACGGTCTGGCAGAGCTTCGATTTCCCCGGAAACACTTGGCTCCCGGACATGAAGATCACGCCGGCGAAGCGGATCACTGGCTGGCGGAGTTCCTCCGACCCCGCCCCTGGCAACTACTCTCTCCGGCTCCGGCCGCCGCTGTTCGGCGAGTTCGAACTCGTTTATGGCGACGGCGCTGCCTCCTACTGGTCAACAGGGAACTGGACGGGCGACTCCTTCGCGAACGTCCCCGAGATGACGGTGCCCTACATCTACACTTTCCGGTTCAACCGCCCCTTCACCCCCGCCGCATCGTTCACCTACTCCGAGTCGTCGGCCAGCGGGAGGATCTTGACGCGGTTCGCGGTGGATCCGGCGGGGATGCTCCGACAATACGTTTGGTCGCCGCAGACACAGAACTGGCTAATGTTCTGGAGCCGGCCGGAGTCGCCGTGCAGCGTTTACGCCCTCTGCGGCGAGCTCGGCTTCTGCCAGTCCTCCGGCCAGGGCGATCTCGCTCCCTGCCAATGCCTCCCGGGCTTCGCCCCGCCGACTCGGCCGCTTGGGCAACAAGCGATTTCTCCTCCGGCTGCCGTCGGTCGGACGGGGCCGCCGAATGTGGCCCCGGCGATAGTCTCCGGGGCGTCGGAGCCGTCTCCTTCACCGGCGCCGTCGCCGTCTCCCTCGAAACGGCGGTCGAGCATCGTGCGAGGCCGCCTGCTTGAGCAACTGCTCGTGCTTGGGCGTCTCGTACACCTCTCGATCCGCAACGTGCCAGCACTTCTACGGCCGGATGCTCAATCTCCGAAATCTGACGGGCGAGATTGCAGGAGATCCCGAGAGCCGCGTCTTGTATTTGAGAATTGGGAAGGACGGAGTAGTCGTTGACGACGGGAAGAAGAGAAGGGTGGTTAAATGGAGGGAAGCCGTTGTGGTGGGATGCGCCGTCGCCGCCCTCGCCATCACCGGAGCAATATCGGCATTCGCATTGCGGTGGTACCGGGTAAGGAGGAAGAACAACAACATCGACAAGATGGGTGGAAACAGAGGTTCGAAGCCAAACGACGACGATGCCATCTTCTCGGCTCTCCAACTCACCGTCTTCTCCTACAAGGACCTCACCGCCGCCACCAGAGGCTTCTCGGAGAAGCTCGGCCACGGTGGGTTCGGCGGCGTCTTCCTCGGCGAGCTTCCCGGCGGTGCGCGGGTGGCGGTGAAGCGGCTGGAGCGGCCGGGCGGCGCCGGGGAGCGGAGTTCCGAGCCGAGGTGTGCACCATCGGCAGTGTCCAGCACGTGAACCTCGTCCGCTTGCGCGGTTTCTGCTGCGAGCGGACCCACCGGCTGCTCGTCTACGAGTACCACCCGAATGGGCCGCTTAGCGCCTACCTGGGCCCATCATCATCCAAGCCGCCGATGAGCTGGGAGGCCCGTTTTCGCATCGCATTGGGGACGGCCCGTGGGCTCGCGTACTTACACGAGGAGTGTCGTAGCTGCATAATCCACTGCGACATAAAGCCCGAGAACATATTACTGGACTTGGATTATGGGCCCAAAGTGTCCGACTTCGGGCTCGCGAAGTTGGTGGGCCGCGACTTCAGCCGCGTTGCGGCGACGATGCGGGGACCTGGGGCTACGTCGCGCCGGAGTGGATCTCTGGCACGGCGATCACGGCCAAAGCCGACGTGTACAGCTACGGGATGACGCTGCTCGAGATAATCGGCGGGAGGAGGAACGTCGAGGGGGCCGGAGGGGGACCGGTGGTTCTTCCCGCCGTGGGCGGCAAAGGAGATCGTGGAGGGGCGGGTGGAGGGGGTGGTGGACGGCCGCCTCGGCGGGTGTTACGACCGGGCAGAGGCGGCCCGGGCCGGGCTGGTGGCGGTGTGGTGCATACAGGACGAAGAGGCGGCCCGGCCTTCCATGGGCACAGTCGTGAAGATGCTCGAAGGGACGGTGCAGATCGGTGTGCCGCCGGCGCCGGTGCTGCTGCAGGCACTGGTGGCGGAGGACTCGTTCGCGGGGCAGGGTAGGCCGGTGTCGGGCTCGTCGGGGATGAGGTCAGACGGGTCAGTGCCGGACAGCAGGCTCTCTTCCTCATTCTGACGATCAAAGCAGTTTAATTCCCGTAACCAGCCCCCTCCCAATCGGTATGTGCTTTCGTACCAACCCTGGGAAAGTAGGGAAAGTCGTCACTAGCTATAGCTGCATTTTAACTTCGCATAACATCTCTTTGGATGCCACAATTTCTTGTTTTGGTAAATTTGTTAGTTCGAGTGAAAAGCTAGCTACAACGTACAACCTTTATATATGAACGAAGAAGTTCAAAATGTGTTAGAATATTTGGTTATTTACTATGATCGACCATATAGGTGTTTGGTTAAATGTTTTTTTGGCAGCGAATTGTTTAAACTTCCACTTACTATCAATTCATTCACCAAGCACTCACTGGTGAAGATGGTAATTAATTGAAAATTAAAGACCAGAAAAATAAATAAATAAATAAAAGCAATGTAGGTTGAAAAATTTTAACGGACGCCAACAATTACGAGCCGTATTAGCGGTGAACACTTCGGAGAATTAGTAGCGAACAAAGGTGGCCCCTCAATCACTATATACTATATATTATTATATATTATGTAGTTCTGAAGGGGATACGCATTTGCCATGCGTGGCATCACATTCGTTCCTTCTTAAAGGTCAATGTGGCGTACCTGGTGTACGTAATAAAGTTTTCAACAAAAATAATACGACTTAATAAATATCCTGAGTAGAAAAGGAGAAAATGTCCCAGGGATAGCTCTTCACGTTTCAGCTTTGTTAACGTCTTGTTCACCCCATTGCCTTACTCTTTCTGATGCGTCAGAAGCCTACGAAATTTCTTCCCAAGTCAGATATGTGAGTAAAATGATCCCATCGGGCTACTTTGAGCTTGATGTTGTATGAATTCATCTAAAAGCAAAGTAAACATTTCTGATAGGTGTATGACTTGTCAAATGCATTACTTATGGAAAAGCAGGAAGTTTTCCGCCTTGTGAACTAAAACTTCTGATCGACTAATGTGGGGTCCTTTCTATTACGTACCTCTTTTGTCCAGTTTGTTCTCCCCACAACAACCAACAAGACAAGTGTCTGCAATGCAGTTCCACAAAGCATTCCTGCCCACATTCCCTGCCACCAATATATCAATCTATATCAGCCAACTGAATTCAGACTTCGAACCTGTTTAATCCAACACAGCTTAATGATGATTGAGGAATACTGTTACCTCCACCCCAAACTCAAATTTGTAGCCCAACAAAAAACCAAGAGGAAGTCCAAAAATATAATAGCAAGCTAGGTTAACATAAGCGACCAGACCTTGCCACCCACCTCCTATAGCAACACCTACAGCAATAACCAATGACAAAAAAATAAATAAAAAGAACTAGAACCTTCTGCTAACATATTAATCACAAACAAATCAGCAGTTAAAATGGGAGCCATCCAAGAACATTATTAAGCAAATCAGCCTCAGATGCATGCCATAAATAGGTGATGGAAATAGGTTGAAGGCACCTGAAATAACTGGTTGAACACTGTTCAGGACCATGGTGAAGCCGAGAAGAGAGGCAAGATGAGCCACTGCCTTTTGCAGCTCTGGACTGCTAGTAAAGATGACCGCAAAATGGTTTTTGGCTACGAGAATTACTGCCATGAAAATGAGCCCGATAAAGAGAGATTGCACAACCACATTGATAACAGAGTACTTGGTAGCTCTTGGATGCCCCGATCCCAGCTCATTCGATACACGAACGCTGAGAGATACACATTTAATATCGAGAGGTGAGTCAGAGAACAAAATCAGATCGAACACAAACTCTGTTATATTTACCTTATCGCCGCATTGATGCCAACGAAAATGATGCCCTCCATGCCATTTATGTTCGTACTGTTGAAACGAATATGTACACTCTACAATGTAAGCTATCAATTGAGGAGACTCTGTTTATCAAAAGAACTAAACGAACAGATGATCAAAAAATTGGAAAGACTAGTTGATCACCAAATGGAAATGGCGCTAACGGCGATCTCTGCATTACTGAGGTGGCCGGTGAGGACAACAAGAACCATCATGTACCAAATCTCCAAACAGAGCATGACGGCGGAGGCGAAAGAGAGGCGGACGAAGCCCCAGATATCCTTGAAGGCCAGCCATGAAAGCCCCTGCCAAGCATCCCTGCACCACACGACGACATACACAATCTGGGCAATGGCAATAAACCAGTTCGATATATCAACCGCAGCAGCAGCTCCACCCAGTCCCCAGTCGAGGAAGACGATGAAGAGCCAAAGCAGGAAGACGTGAAATATGAGGGCCACCAGACCAATCCATGCCATGACCACCACCTTGCTCTGGGCTTGAAGGAACTTCTGGGTGGGGAAATTGACGGCCAGAGCGAACATACGAGGCAACAATGCGAGTGTGAACTCGCTGGCGAGGAGAGCAATCTGTTCATCCTGTCCAAGGAGACGGAGGATGGGGTTGGCGAAGACGTACAGCGGCGATAGCACGATGGCAGTGCCGATGAGGATGATCCAGGACCGTTGCAAGTAGACGCCAAGCATGTGAACTTGGCCGGCACCAAACGCTTGCCCACACAAGGTTTCCAGTGCGCTCCCCATTCCCAACTATCAAATATTTTCCATATGTAATTTTTTCAGCATTTCACATAAGAGAAGCATTTGACTCTACTGCCACATCTAGTGTGGAATGCGAAAACTATCTGTTGTGTCAAATGCCAATCACATTACCAGCGTACCTACCCAGTACTGTGACAACTGTCTTCTTCCCATGAAAGTGCAGAACCATGCATGTGAATCTGTGATGCAATAAAGAGAGATCTACCGACCATCTATTCTAATTATTCAGAGACGACGATGGTTAGCTCTACGTGTGCAGAATGAGGAAATTCTTTGAGTTCGCACAATACAAAATATGATTGATGTTTTAAAAAAGAGTACTCTTTCTGAGCCCATTTCAAATGAGCCTTCTTGAGCCTCCAAAAATAGGGGTCGTCTGCCCTTCCACGTTCCAATAATATTATTGGTTGCGTTGTCCATATTTCATGATCCTCAAGTATAATGCATGTATTCCTACCCGGGGCCCGTGCCCCATTCATAGCCACAAATGCCAACAAACTACCGATGGTAGATCAGTTTGTGACCTATATATTTATAGCAACCCACTAGGCTATTTATTGCAAGATAGACCTTTTTAAAAAAAATCAGCGAGAGCTACCGTAATTGATTGATTAATTAGTCATTAGTCAAGCAAGAAAAAATAGAACCAGAGTGAAAAAGAATTCAGATTTCTCATCCAGTGATTATCCTCTTTTTTTTTAAAAAAAAACTATGATTAAGAAAAGAAACTGTGCATAAACAGAGTGATGATGGTATAAATAAATAAATAAAGAAGGTAGTGACAACCAGGAAGCCGAAGGAGAAGCCGGAGATGACAGACAATCCAATGGCGGCGGCGGAGAGCTGGAGAGCGCCGATGTGGCCGACGAAGATCTGGGTGGTCGAACCAAGACCATACAGACAGATGATGTTCAGGCAAACGGGAGCCGCAATGGCCCGAAGCTTACGTGACTCCACCAAGAACACCCTCCATGCATCACTCAGACTCGTCACCGGACGGTAATCGCCGGACGAGTCTCGGTCACCGTGACGGCCGTTGAGCAGCGGCACCTCCATAGCCATGGGTAGAGGAGACGGGGAGAGAGTACAAATAGAAGATCAGGATTGTGGGCACCACAACACCAGAGAAGGGAGGACTCAGCAAAAGTAGCGTGAAAGGTGATGATGTATACATATCAGTTGATGTGATTGCGATTGCTCCGTTGAATTTCATTCTTTAAGGGGCTCTTAACTTAAACGAAGGAAAAAATTAACAATTTTTTTTGCGACGTGCACTGAAAAAGCTTGTCATTAAAACAGCATTAAATTCTCCTTCGTTGCCGTGCAATGGCTGATCTGTCGGTTTTTAAACGAAGTGGTAACCGATGAGCGGAACCAACTTACTAAATTTCTAAACGAATGGAAATTCCACTTGATCTCCTAACCAAGAAATCAAAATATTGGTCCAGTTTGACGGTAGTTCAGAAGACAGGGAGTTTTATTAAAATGTTTAAAATAAATTATTTTATTATATTAGTCCGAATAATATTGAGTTTACGTAAATTTAAGGCATGATCAAAATTACCTTCACACGAATATTATATTAAACAAGTCGGTTAAACAGATGATGTATGCTATTTTGGTTATAATATTGTTCTTATATACGACTATTTTCAAGTAATTCAAATTTGTTACATCAATCTAAATTTAGTTGGAATAAAATACAATTTAGCTAATATTTATATGTTATATTTGATTTATATAATAGTAAATATTTTTTATATTTATTTTTATTGTTCTATATTATTATTAATTAGTTAGTTTAAATTTATCAATTTTTTTAATTTAGGAATCATACTTACTAATTGTTATGCTCAAAACAGGCCTTAAACCATAAATCTGGTTCACCTAAGAATCGGATCTGAATTGTTATGATCGACTTCGAGTTATATTTAAATCAATTAATCTTAAATGCTCAAACTAGAAATGAATCGAAACAACCCTTTTAACGTCTCGAGAAAGGAAGACACCACTAAACCTCTTGGTGCCTTGAAAAAGAAAAACATCATTAAATGTGTAGCCAAGACTCAATAACAAAGATGAATGGATATGTGCAACAATGTAATAAGAAATTACGTGTAATGACATGAGACAAAAATACTCAACACGCAATAAAACAAAAAAATATAAATAGATAAAATAAGGGAATAAATACATTAAAATAACCGTTGAAACTAAAATTTGAACGTCTTAACAAGATACTTGATACCAACCTTGAATTGCTAATATATAAGCTGGTTAGAACATATAGCACAATACATTAAATAAATATACAAGAACATGCATCAAGCATAGCCAAAAGCACGAAAAAATAACGGCGTGCTGAGCACAAATATATGTGGCAACTATCTATTCTTCCAACAAGGCCGACCTAACTCACAAGAATACAAGAGCTATATATATAATAGGAAAATCGTCAGCAACGAGAATTTAACTTCCATATGGAAAACCAGTATACAATTCTATGGGAATAATCAAAGGGCACATATTGAGGAGCCACTAAATTACAGACTAGATAACATCCTGAAGTGAACTGATATTGTGTCACTCTCTACAAATGCCTCTCTTGGCAATAACTAGTCCCACTCTTAAGAAAAAACACATATCCTAAGCCTTCTCCAAAACTCTATATAACTTGTGGGTCAAATACTCTCAGGGTATGCCTTCAGCACTCTCTGATATCACTAAGTTTATACATGCATTGTATATAATGATACATGTAACAATCCCTCACCCGGCCAGGGGTTACTCAAAAATACAGAGGATATAAGAATAAAAATGCAAACACATGCATTATAACATGCCAAATAATTATGATACATGTACTTGCATTTTCATTTTTATATCCTCCATATTTTTGGGCAACCCCCAGCCGGCTAAAGTGGGACATTACATGTAGTATCAAACCTTTCTAATTCCGTGTTAGATGGTGGGCTGGACTAAAGACGTTAGCCAGGCTGCTGGTCACGGGCCAAAAAAGGTCATGAGCTAGGGCTAGCAATGGGCCAAGTGTAGGAATTTTGAGGACAAAATTTTCTAAAGTGGGTGGATTATGAGATCCTTCAATTTAGTCTCATATCCAATACCTACTGGGATAAAATCTTGTTTACAAGTGAGAATAGACTATAGATCTTTAATTTGGTTGATTACTTTTGAAGAAATAACTTAGCCCATTAGTTTGTACGTTGGGCCTTGTCGTTATGATACCTCTCTACTTCACGCCTCTCAATGTGGGAAGAAGCTCAAGATGTAGAGATGTCAGGATCCTTCGGGAATGAAACAACCCCTCATTGATCTAGAGCTTGTTCCGATCAATGAATGTGCCCGCTCATGGTATACACAAGCTCAAGTCCACCAACTTTCGGCTCATTAAAAATAGGATAAAACTATATATATGGCTGGGAAGGGGAATCATATAAATAGACCCAAAAGCAACATGAGGCAGAACTAAGTTCGAAAATAACATGATGGATTTCATTCTCGTAGGTTATTAATTACAGAAGTAAATTGCATCTAAATGGGCCATGTTCAGTGAGGTCCGATAAAATAACTAATTAATACGTCTTACTATCTAGAAAATCAAATCCACAATAGTGCAAATTGATGAAGCTGAGAAGAGTCATAATGGACCTGGGATCTAAGCTCCAAGCTTGTCACAACATCTACAACAAGCTCGTACTTCAGAAATTACATCGAAACCCACTATTCAACAAAAGACTAATAACTTTATATGATACATGATTGTAGTGTATGCCCACATCAACAATAATAATCAACAACACCACACAAATCAACAAATAAACACTCGACATGCAAAATGAGACATGACAAGGAATAAATCATCAATAAATAAATAATAAATAAATAAAATCACGGATAAATAGTTAAATAATCAATACATGAGAATAAATAATACACTAATCATTAAATAATAATATAATTATACTATATAAGTATGCGGCTAAATGCTAGTAAATAATAGTACATACACAAATAGATAATAGATAAATAAATAAATAAATACATAAATAATCAACAAATAATTTGATAAATGAATAAATAATCAATAAAAATTGATCATGAATAATAGTAATATAAATGTCAAATATATGAATATACAACTAAACAAGAACAAATAATAACAGGAGAGTGAGTAGTTAGATAAATACATAAATAAATAAATAAAAAGAATATAAATACAATAATATTAATAACTAAATACTTCATCAGTAATAATAAAAGATCATATAAATATGGATATCACATACAACAAATATAAAAATAACAAGAAATAAATAATAATGAATAAAAGAATAAATAAACAAACAAATAAATGATAAATAACAAAACACTCGTAACATCAAAATATGTCAAAGAATGTGAATGTGCATATTAACTAATGTAGGGAGTATTGAATTGTCGGGAACCGTAAAAAAGGACGAAAACAAGAGAAAATAAGTTATTAATTCAACTGAGCTGAGTTGGACCAAGTTGGCCGGGTTAAATTGCTAGGTGGAACTTGGCTAGAATTGGTGAATACGAACATGGGTAGGCAGATATGCCTAGGCAACCAAGTAGATGGACACAAACATGGTCGACCTGGCAAACATGCACCAACAGGTTAGTGGTACTCGCCGCCATAAAACGGCAGCGGCAGCATGGCGAAGGCCGCCATCGATGGCGTTTGACAGAGGAGATCGAGGTGAACATGTTCGGAGTGAGGGCCGACGACGTCTGACTGCTAGCTGGCCGGAAAACGGTTGAAAAGGAGAGGAATTGTCGCAAAAATGAGCGCATCGCCGACAACAAATGTAGGGGAGACAGCCGGCATGGTTGGGTTCAATTGAATAGCCATACGGAGGGGAAAGTGTCTGGGTAGTTGGCCTCACTGGAGGAGGCTCATTGGCACCAAAATGACTCAAACGACGGTGGCGACAGTGAGAAATGGCAAACAAAATGCCATCTTTGGTAACCAACGCGGCAGTAATGGTGCTAGACCTGGGTCATAGTTGGCAATCCCATCGCAAGGCATTCAAGATGGTGGTGGAAGGTCGCTAGAGGTTAGCCGGAGACTCACCAACAATGCTAGGGTTTGAAACTCCAAAATAGTAGGAGAAAATCCCAGAAAATGGGAGGTGAAGCTAGGGCTGACGTGGGCGATCCTGATCTTGCTATGTGGCGAGATTCGATCGTCCAACTAACTGTAGGCCACCTAGAGTATATACATATATATATATATATATATATATATATATATATATATATATATATATATGTGTCAAAAAGGTTGAATTGGTGTCAACAAAAGTCGAAACTGACTCGAAGCCTAACTGAGATTCTATAGACGAAAGTCGAGGTGGGGAAGTTGAATGGGCGTTTAAAACCCTATACTCAATTGGATGAAGATCTGAGAATTAAATCAATCTTGGTCATAGGGCCATCCGGTAATCCAAAATCCCTAAGATGCATGCAAAAGAGATACCATAAAAATGCTCAAACAGATGCTAAATGCTGAAACGACCTAGATCTAACCATTAAACCCCAAGTTAATATAAGCAAGAACCCATATAGCTCAAGTATATGGTAATAACTCATGTTTTGTTATAATATAACTGAAGCTATCATATATCGGGCATACCCAACATCAATAATAGCTCATACGGTCATCTGGGTCCCATATTCATGATCTAAAAGATGAACTGACTTGAGACTAGCCCGAACTAGACAAGATAACAAGTGGCGTAAAACCCAACCCAAAGTTGGGTTTTACATAAGGATCTGGCCTATTTATAAGAACCACTTTTTATTTCGTTACAAACTTTAAAATGGCAAATAGGAAAGATTCAACACGTTATCTAACTCTTCCTAACGTCCACTCCAAGTCTAACTTGACTTGAAACACGCTTCCAATGTTGTTCGACACTTTCCTAGTTGAACTCCCTGGCCATGGAAGAACCACCTGGGCAAAAGAACCTCAAACCCCAACATCCGACTCCCAATAGGATTAGGGTTTGATTCTAGCTCCACCAAGACTCCCTCTCGACTCCTTCACCTAGTCTGTGAGATCCCTCAACTTAGGCCCACATCTAAAACCAACCGGACAAAGATTATATTTATAAGTAGGAATATACTATAAATCTTTAACTTGGTTAACCACGGTTGAAGAAATGACTTAACCTATTACGTTGCACTTTGGGCGGGTCGTTACAAATGATATCAGAGCAACCTGTTTCTATTTTAGATGGTGGACTAGACTACGGGCATTGGCTAAGGCTGCCAGTCACAGGCCAAAGAAGGATGTGTACTGAGGCTAGCAATGGAGGCTGTGTATAGGAATTTCAAGGACGAAATTTCTTAAAGTGGGTAGATCGTGAGATCCTTCAATTTAGTCCTTCATCTAATACTTACCAGGCAAAGATCATATTTATAAGTGGGAATGGACTATAGATCTTTCACTTGGTTAACTACGGTTGAAAAATGACTCAGTCCATTACGTTCCACTATTGATGGACAACCTCGAAGTCCTAGTCTACTTCTTCTTCAACTTGTTCAAGACCTCCTCTCTAAAGTCTTGAGCAAGTGCAAGTCCATTAGGAAATATCACGGTCACCAGCTAGCTCACACGCACAATCGCTACCGGTAATCCTATTTTTATTAAGATTCCTAGTGCAACTAGGAAACTTCGACCAAATTCCAAAACCTCATTTTCCAACTCTCGGTCATTGCCTTGGACTCATTTAGCACTCGTCATTTACTCCCGATAATGCTCGGTTACTCCTTTCAGTGCTCTCAAGTCCAATGCCTCGACATGTTCGGTAATCAGTCCCTAGCACTGCTAACAATTTCATACGCTGCTACCAGTACCCACTTCTTGTTATGATTGATCACCACTCATAGGCATGCTCGATAACTCCAACTAGCAACACTCGATCATGATCAATCTGTACTTAAACCTGTACTCAACATCTTGAGGTTAATTTTGAAGCCAATGAATATCGCTTCCTCGCTTCACCTTAGCCAATGCCTGGTACACACTCTTTGTGACCCGATAAGCTGGTATAGGTTACCGAACATCATCTCTCATTATGCTCGATATCTAGAATCTCAGTAATGCTCGATTTCACTCATTGGAACCCGATAGTACTCATAGGTGTTCCGACAACCTCCTAGCATTCATGCTTAGTTGTCACTACAATTATGATATACGATCACAAATTGTAAGTTGTTTCCACCATTGGGATAGCACCAACTACCCTTTCATAGACTAAGTATGCTTAGGAATAATATACAAATCATAAATATCCGAGTAACCCATGAGTTAAAGCCGTAACACCAAGCATGTGGACTTGTCCGACACCAAATGCCTGCCCACACAACGTCTCCAATGCGCTTCCCATCCCCAACTGCCAAATGTTTCATGCAACACAAGTGTTATAGTACATGATATACGTAGTGTTATGCATAAGTGGGTGATGAAATGTTTTGACAAATGTGACAAACGTATTGAGCTGTACTTTCTTTGGGATTTGAATATGTATTGTAAGCTATTTATACCTAACCAATTCAAATATATTTAGATCACCGACCATGAATCCGAAGGAGAAACACGAGACGTCAGACAATCCAATTGCAGCAGCGGAGAGTTGAAGGGTACCAATGTGGCCGACGAAAATTTGGGTCGTGGAGTTGAGAGCATCCATATATAGTACGTTAAAGGCAACAGCAATAACCTAAGCTTGCGTGATTCCACCACTAGCACCCTCCGAGCATCGGCGAGGCTTGTCACCGGGAGGTAGTCCCCAGAGGAGTCACGTCCACCATGCTGGCCGTTGAGTAGCGGTGCCTCCATACTCGGCACTGCTGCTAGGGAATAGGAGTGCTATGCGTCCGTGCCCAACTATTCTTGGTTAGAACTTGGAAGAGACGCTTGACCTTTATATTCCATGCCAATTGAAGCGAGTGTGCTTTTACTGAACGATGGTCGATGGACCAGGATGGGTTGATGCGCGTGATGGTTAGCATAAGAGGAGTATGGACTGGTTGGTAACGGATAAGCCCATAAACATCTTATCATTTCTATATATATAATTGGCCGTGCATTGCAACTAAAGAAGGAGAGAGCAGCTTGTCAATTACAGATCCAGGCCTTCGAAATTGACAATTTTCACTTGATAGAAAAGAAAGTACGATTAGGCGAGCGAAGCTTCCAAGTAAGGGAGCGTCGTACTTTATTTTTAATCATGAAATCACGTATCCGCTCCTTATTTGCCACCCCTTTCTTAAGCAGCACATCAAACAATGTTAAAATCAATGTCTATTTTCTTCTTGCCAGGCATTAAACTAGCCTTTCCTTTTTTTTTTTTTTCCTTATCGATCCCAGCAACTTCTCTGTAAACCAGCGTAGATCACTATGAATCCTCTTTAATCAACCTCTTTTAATGTAGTTCATGGTTAAGCTACGATTCAGTCTATTTCAACAATCCTGCAGAGTCCACCCCAGTTTTTGGTGTACTTCAACAATTGGAAACCGCATTGATCATGTGCTATCTACAATTCGTTTCCTCATCCTCCATTCTAGAAGCCAAAGCCACATTGTGTATCTTTTGAAGCACAACATATGTACCAACTTCATTCTTAACATTTTTCTGCTTCTTCCCCGCAATTTCAGTGCCGAGGCAATTGGGTTACTTGATGATGTTGAGCAACAGATCAATATCTCACAAATTTTTAATAGCGAAAAAATGGCACATCATACAAGATGTGCGAAGCTTCCATGAATAATGGACGAGAAGTATGGTCGCCCTAGTCCTGACCTTCTACCTCGTTTACTTGGATTCATTCATGTACAGAATACTTACTAAGACCATAATGAAAATAGCCACTAGGAGAGGAAGTTTCCTGGATGGTTTGTTGGACTTAATTTTCAGCCCAGAAAAAAATGGGAGTTGCCGAATTAAGCTAATCAAAACTCTAACATTGAATGTATTTGGACATTTTTTCTCATCGTCTAATTCCAAAATGTTCTATTCATGCTCTCGCCTTGTCAATTCTTTTGGGGCTCAGACCTTCGATGGTGGACCTATCTGCTTACGCCACTTAACTGATCTCAAAACATAAAAGATCAGAGGCCACCAAACATTGAAGATAGCTCTGCCCAACTGGCTTCTGCATTATAAATAAGCATTATTATATTATAGTTTTTCACCGCACAGGGTTGCTATCACATCTTCATTTTGCCTCTTTCTCGGACTTCTTTGAAGTTTGGTCCTGCTTGACTGATCTTCATCTAAGGCCCAATAAGTGGAGAATGATATGCCATTTTCGGCTTTGTCTAGACCGTTTGAATACAAAGAATAGTCCTGAATTCTTAGTACATCCTAGTAAAGTGCTCTTCACTCAATCACCGTGACTTCCCTCAGGTGGCTCACTTCCATTCGGTCCCCAAGTTCGCAAAAGAAAAAAGCAGCTCGCAGGAAAAAATGAACAGCGCACACAAATATCCAAAATTTAACCGCAAAGTTGAAAGCTATTGTTAACAGCCATAAAGGATATTGAACACTAGCGGGTACTTGGCCTATCGGCGGGCGTCTATCGCTAATGTATACTACAAACTCCCTAGCGTCTGGACCACTAAATTGCTTCGTCATCAACCTTTACATGTTTGCTAGCAGCTATTAATTAATGAAATAAATGAAGAACCTTTATATCCCGTCTAATTCATTGTTTGGGGACTGATGATCAAGTTTTTTTCACTGTATATAATACACAATTTTATCTGCCTACATGTATGTATATGTATCTCTCTCTATCTCTGGAGAAATCACCCCGCCGCCTTGCGCCATAGATACACGTGACGTAAGACACATAGCTTCGGGCCCCGCCATGGTCAAGAACATCCTCCTTCGCACAATTTTTGGGCACTTGTCTCTTTTAATGGCGCCATTATTTGGCTTATTTATTTATCCCCGCCTCCTTGCCCTGTTTTGCAGGTCATTCGTGGTATATAAGGAGAGAAGAGCTCCTCCGCTGCATTTCAAACTCCTCCCGACTTGCTCGACGAAAGAGAGAATTTGAGAATTGGAAGCTATAGTACTTATTGGGTAACAAATGGGTTCACTCAATTCACAGACCTCCTCTGACTGGTCCACTGGCTCGGCGGAATCTTGGTCATGGGACGGGAGGGAGGCGACGCCCCTCCCATTCAATGAGAATGACTCGGAGGAGATGATGCTGTTCGAGATGCTGGCCGAGGCCGCCGGCGGGGAGGTGCGCCTAGGTGGTGGCTCGTCGGGGAAGGAGGAGGAGGTGAACTCTGGTGGGAAAACAGATCATGTTTCTTGCACGTACAACCAGGAGATGAAGAGCTACAGGGGGGTGAGGAAGCGGCCATGGGGGAAGTTCGCGGCGGAGATTCGGGACTCGACGAGGCGCGGCATCCGGGTGTGGCTCGGCACCTTCGACAGCGCCGAGGCGGCGGCGCTGGCCTACGACCAGGCCGCCTTCGCCATGCGCGGCTCCACGGCCGTGCTCAACTTCCCAGCGGACCGAGTGCGGGAGTCGCTGCGGGACATGGCCTGGTGCAGCGGAGGCGTCGCCGACGAGGCATCCTCGCCGGTGGTGGCGCTCAAAAGGAGGCACTCCATGAAGAGGAAGTCGTTGTCGTCGTCGAGCAGGAACTGGAAGAGCAGCAAGGGCGGCGCCGGGGATGTGAGATTGCAAAACGTGGTGGAGTTGGAGGACTTGGGGGCGGAGTACTTGGACGAGCTTCTAAGCTCTTCCGTTGCTAGCTAAAACTGCTACCACTGCTACTGCTTTTTTTCTAAGAAACCTGAAACATTTTCGTGTCTTTGTTTCTGAATTCTACTTCTTGATCGTGAAAATGATCTTAACAGTAGAGTTTCTTGGGATTCTTTTGTTTTTGTTTCTTTGTATATATATTATTGGGAACTTTAAAATCACTTACAACGTGTTTTGTGTTGTCGAAAATTATGCATCTCTGTGTATGTTGATTCTTTTTTGATCATTTGTGTTCTTAAATTATTGGATGAACACTTCAAAAACGAACGATTAATTCACTTATATAAATAATAATGATTTTAATGTGAGCTGCTTTAAAGAACACCTTAGAGCACGTCATGCGGGCCCTGATAGGCGTACGCTCTGGGCCTCCCGTGCCATGTGATGTCGGGTGTGCTGATTGGCCATATCTGCGCACGTTCAAGACGTGTATAAAAATTGCGATAAGGGTAAGGGTATATTTAAATTGGGATAAACAGAAAAAAATGTGAGAAAATATATATTTTTAAATATTTTTCATTATTAGTTTATATATTTTAGTTTGTAAAAATATATGAGAAAATAAAATTTATTTTTCATTATGATAAAAAATTCATTCACAATCATTTTTTTTACAAAAAATACAATAAATTGAGAACGTTGCTATTTAAATTTTTGTTTATTTTTAACCAAACACTTTTGAGAAAATAATTTGAAATTTAATTTCTTTTTTTCTTTTTGTTTCTTACAACTACTTTCATTTATTTTTCATAATCCAAATAGCCCTTTAAAAAATATGAAACATAAAGACTTCGTTACAATAACATTTAAGTATTTTTAGTTCATCGATTTCTCTTCCATAAATCGTAGTTTAAAAACTAAAAACTTAAATTTGATTTAGTAGGTCACAAATGCAGTGGACTCAAAGTCAACTCATAGTGAATTTGAAGTCATTAGTATTAAAATTTTAATTATAAAAGTAAAAAATTATATAAAATTAGTATAGATCATTCTTTTAATACTAAAAATTAATAAATATATAATTCACATTGCTTAAAATTATTAATTCAGTTATATTAAAATAAAATTAACATACTTTGAAAAAAAATTAACATAATTTGGGGAGTCAATTTTTAAATAAGCCAATATGAAGTCATTTACAAAGTTACTTGATAAGCCACCAAGATGAATAGACTTAGAGAATTTTTAGAGTAAAAAAGTTTTAAAATTATGCTTTAAAATTGATAGCCTTGTTGAACTAATTATCTCAATCTTGGTTATATGGTAATGTTTTAGGCCAGTCAAGTCAAATTTACAGCGGAGAAAAGTAGGAAAATTTTAGTAATGCACAAAAACAATTTCGTGCTAAAACATGATCGGGAAAGAATAATGCTAAAACATGGTTCAGGTATATAAGTTAACGATGGATGACTAAATTGTTTAAGTGGGCGAATAAAAGAATGAGTTGGTGAAGGTTCAGACGATCTGGACCATGACCGATAAAGACAACAATAGGGCAAAGATCTTAATCTTAAGGCGCAATATTCACGATGTATAAAATGTTAACGAATCAATCGTAGAACATGTAGTCTCCATGGCCCACGTAACATTTTTTAATTTTATAGTACAGATATAAGATAGAGTTCAGATCCATGGCACATACGTGAACGATAACTATCTTTCTTGGTGCCCCACCGCTTGCCAAGAGGGAAGCAACCTTGTCATTGCCAACCCATCTTGTTTCAACTAAATGACAGGCTTAAATAATTTATTTACGTCCGAACAACTTTGAACCAAAACATTTTCTCACCCATCCCACTCTTTTCCCCGCCGTTCATCGTTCTCAACACTTGGTTGTCGTTGCTTTTGACATCGCCGATCGGAGCTTATTGCAGTTGTCGTTACCAATTGGAGCTTCGCGTCTTCAGCCTTGCCGGAGGCTGAGAATTGACTCCATTATAGAGTGAATCAAGAATCTTATCCATCTCAGATTCATCTTCACAGAAAGTCCCAACAAAAATCAAGCTCGCACATAGCCCATCGTCCACTTCCATTCCTCTCCCTAAAGCTACGCCCAGCACCCTCACCAACCTGATCAATCTTCCCACCCCTACCCAGCCACTGAATTAAACAACACTCTTCAGTCATCAAACTCATCGTGTTAACCTGCACCCCACTTACCAGCATATCTTGAAACAAAATCCACAGCCTTCTCCGCCTTTACCCTGTTGCAACGACTTCATGACTACATTGTATAAGATGCCTTTGATTAAGAGACTAGGTTTGGGTCTTAATTCAGTCTTAGAGAAGCTTTGATTTTGGCCATGATTTGAGGGAGTTGACTATGAACAGAACGTTCTCTCTTCTCGATGACGGGTCGAGCTCATGGAGAGCGACGAGGTAGGCCAGTTCAGTGTGGTAGGCGCCATTGAGATGTGAGAAGCTCCGGAACTACTTCAACTCTGGTTTGAGGGAGTAGGTTGTCCAGCGGTGGCTTTGCAGGGAAAGGATGGAGTGGAGGGGGACGTGTTCGTTCATCTAGGTGGATTGGATCCTGGAGGAAAGCGGTGGCGGCGGGCTATTGGAGGTGCTGGAGTGCAGGTGATGGACAAAGTCTCGAGCTGGTCGGAGAGTGATGGCCTCCCAGGGGCCTTGCACGTCGGCTGTGGTGAAGACCATCTGACCAAAGTAATGCTGGATGCTCGCCAGTTGGCAAATATTGTTGGGTACATCGGTCGTAGATGATGTTGGTGAGTTGTATATAGGCTAATGGGAAAACATTATTCCTTAAAGTTGATTTTTGAATTAAGATAGGCCCATAACACTATTACAAATCCATTTTGGGGGCCTAAAGGGCCCAATAATGGTATCGGAGTTTAGTTGGGGGCCTAAACGGCCTAAGAAGTGGTATTGTTTACCTATTCCAATTGTCGAAGTTTCCTTCATGGGTGCCACCTGATGATTTAAAAGAAGTTTGTCAAATAGGTGCCGTTTGATTAAAAGTCCGAGTTTGCCATGTGGGTGTCGTGGTGCCGTCTGATGAAAAGTCCGAGTTTGCCAGATGAGTGTCGTTTGATGAAAAGTTTAAGTTTGCCTGATGAAAAGTCTGAGTTTGCTAGATGGGTGTCGTGTACCATCTGATAAAAAGTTTGAAAGTTTGCCAGATGGGTGTTAGAGTCTGCCAGATGGGTGTCATGGTGCCGTCTGATGAAAAGACTAAGAGTTTGCCAGATGGGTGTGAAAAGTCCAAGTTTGCCAGATGGGTATCATGGTGCCGTTTGATGAAAAGTTCGAGTTTGCTAGATGGGGGTTTGCCAAATGGGTGCCATCTGATGAAAAGTTCAAGTTTGCTTGATGAAAAGTTCGAGGAACGTCCGAGTTTGCCAGATGGGTGCCATGGTACCGTCTAATGAAAAGTTTGAGAGTTTGCCAAATGGGTACCGTGGTGCCGTCTGATGAAAAGTTTGAAAGTTTGCCAGATGAGTATCGTCTGATGAATCTTAAGTGGATGCCAAGAGTTTGCTAGATGGGTGTTTGCCAGATGAATCTCAGGTGGGTGCCAAGTTTGCCAGGAGGGAGTTTGCCTGATGAAAAGTCTGAGGACAAGTCTGAGTTTTCCAGATGGGTGTCGTGGTGTCGTCTCATGAAAAGTCCAAGAGTTTGTCAGATGGAGTTTGCCAGATGGGTGTTTGCCAGATGGGTGCCGTCTGATGAATATTAAGTGGGCGCCGAGAGTTTGCCAGATGGGTGTTTGCCAAATGAATCTCAGGTGGGTGCCGAACTTGCCAGGTGGGAGTTTGCCATATGGGTGCCTGGGTATCGTCTAATGACAAGTGAAATTGCTGTCGTCTAATGAAAAAGTGATATTGCCAGGGAGTTCGCCAGATGGGTGCTTGGGTGCCATTTGATGAAAAGTGAGATTGCCAGCCGAGTTTGCCAGGTTGAGATTAATGCCATCTGATGAAAAGTGAGATTGCCAGGGAGTTTGCCAGATGGGTGCCTAGGTGTCATCTAATGAAAAGTGAGATTGCTGCCCTCTGATGAAAAGTGAGATTGCCAGCAGAGTTGCCCAATGTGTGAAGGGGAGTTGCCCAATGTGTCAAAGGGAGTTGTTGGGTTTATCCCACATCGGTCGTAGATGATGTTGGTGAATTGTATGTAGGCTAATGAGAAAACCTTATTCCTTAAGTTTGCAAGGTTCATCTGCCCGAGATTTTGCCAGATGGGTGTTTGCTAGATGGGTGTCGTCTGATGAATCTTAGGTGGGTAGGTGTTTTCCAGATGGGTGCCGTTTGTTGAATCTCAGGTGGGTGCCGAGTTTGCCATCCGTCTGATGAATCTCAAGTGGGTGTCGTGTTTGCCATGTGGGTGTTTGCCAGATGGATGCCGTTTGATGTATCTTAGGTATAGATGAAGAAATCGGAATCAAAATCATAATTGTTTTTCGAATGAGTCATTGAATCGGATCGAATCAGTCTAAATCGGCCAAGAATTGGTTTAGTTTAATCAGTCTAAATCGATCATATATAATAATTTGACAACTCATAACATAAATATATAAAAGTTAGGTATTGATGTCATTTTGATATTATTGTATATATTATATTTTATGATATTTTTACATATTTTTTAAAATTATTTTTAATTAGTTATTATTTTTTACTCGTGTTGGAGTAGAGGCAACTTTTAATTACGAGAATGCCACCGCTATATTTCTTTCCCTCATTCACTCCCCCAACATGCCCCACTCCTTCACCCTCGCCGCTGCCATCCCCGCGCACCTCGCCGCTATCACTGCCCAATCCGGCCTACCCCCCCCCCCCAGTTGCACCCCTCACCCCGCCCAATCTGCACTGTCCCTAGCCTTTCCGTCCTCGCACACGCTGCCCCACCCTCCACCGCCGTTCGCCCCCCGTGTTAAGTATTTAAAATATATAATATTTACCAATGTTTTTAATATGATTTTGTACTTCTCGGGTATAAACATTATTAATTTAGTGATATTTTTCATTATATTTTAATTAATTAATATTTTATTAGATATGATTAATTTTGGTGTTTCAATGCAGAAAAAGATGAATAAATTAAGCTTTGGATTTAATTGGTCATGACACTTGGCCCCACCTAATGGCTACAACTCATAGTATTCAATGGAGTTGAACAGTTGGAAACTTGAAGGGACATTATAATTAATTAGACTACGTCGACTTGTGAACACTCTCTTCGAATTCTTGTATCCCCACTTTTATATAAAGGGGTGGTCATTTGTTGTTATCATATCTCATCTCTTGGCTTCGAAGTGTAGTGAAGGAAGTAGTTTTAGTTTTTGTAATTTCTTTTCTTTCATAGTAAAAATTAGTTTCTTTTTTATATTGTTTTCTATTTTTATTATGGAGTAGTCTTTTATTTCGTTTTAGAGAAGAGTGGAACTTAACATGATTTAATTGAATTTATTTTAAGCTTTTACTCTTTTATTCATTTTATTCAATCGGAATGTTTGAATTATCATATTCTTAATGCTAAGAATAGATTGATCATTTATTTTTTAGATCGCGAGGTTTAATTAGATTTTGGGAGAAATTAATTAGATTAGTCATTGTAATTATCATAAGACAAATTTTTTGACTTGTTTATCGTTGTGGTCGGAAGATACACAACACTTAAAGGCAATTCTTAATGCATTATTTTGTTGATTAATCAATTATCACCGAGAGGTAGAAATTGAGTCAAAATAATAGAAGTATGAAGGAGCGGGAGCCACCATGTCATATAATTATCTTAGATCGATAATCTGAAGGAATAAAAGATAAGAGTAAGATTTGACGAAGATTAAATTCATGTTAAGGGAAATTCGACTCTAGAACGGGTTTTATAATTTTAACGTTGCTTTTAATTTAAAGTTATTACTTAGATTTAGTTAAGTCAGTTATTTTTGTTTTGTTCCTCATTTTATTTTTTTTAATTAATTACAGAAAATTCATCTCCCTGTGGGACGATACTCAATTTTATTATTATATTACTTATTTCGACCGTGTATACTTGTACATCATTGAAAATATTCGAACACACCCCCACCCAGTCCCCGGCTATCGTCTGAATCAGTCAAAATCAGCTAATTCATGGACCGATTCTTATTAAAACTGATTTACCCACTAAATCGGATTGGAAACCTTTCGATCCAATTTAAATCGGCCGATTTCTTCATCTATGATCTCAGGTGGGTGCCGAGTTTGCTAGGTGAGAATTTGCCAGATGGGTGCCTGGGTGTCATTTGATGAAAAGTGAGTTGCCAGCTGAGTTTACCATGTGGGTTGCCAGCCGTGAGATTGCCAGTCGAGTTTTCCAGGTGGGTACCATCTGATGAATCTCAGTGTTCGCTAGATGGGTGTCATCTGGTGAATCTCACATGCAGGTGCCGAGGTGGGTGGCGAGTTTGCCAAGTGGGAGTTTGCCAGATGGGTGACAGGGTGCTATCTGATGAAAAGTGAGATTGCCAGCCATGAGATTGCCAATTGAGTTGCCGAGATTGCCAATTGAGTTTGCCAGATAGATTGCCGTGAGATTGCCAATTGAGTTTGCCAGATGGATTGAGTTTGCCAGATGGGTGCCGTCTGATGAAAAGTGAGATTGCCACGAGTTTGCCGAGTTCCGTCTGATGAAAAGTGTGCTCGAGTTTGCTGAGTTTCATCTGATGAAAAGTGTGCCTGAGTTTGCCAGTTGGGTGCCGTTTGATAAAAAGTGAACCAGAGGATGATGGTTTTGGGGATGCCCGATGTGTGAAGGGAGTTGCCCAATGTGTGAAGGGAATTGTTGGGTTTATCTCACATCGGTCATAGATGATGTTGATGAGTTGTATATATGGTAATGGGAAAATCTTATTCCTTAAGTTAACTTTTGGATTAAGAGATGCTTGTGACACCTATTGCAAATCCTTTTGGGGGCCCAAATGACCCAATAGTAGTATCAGAGTTTGGTTAGGGCCCAAAGGGCCCAAGAAAACTCGTTGGCAAATACTGGGCACTGTGAATAATTTCCATCACGCACGTGCCCACTGAATTTGAAGTGTAAAATAAATAAAAATGTAACATTAAATTAAAGATTTATATTTTATTTTTATTATTTTTATTTATAAATAAGATCTTACTCTATTAAATAATAAATATAAGATTTAATAGAGAGATTTTAAAATTCAAATTCTTGTACTTAGCTTGTTACAAGTCTATGCCAATATCCTTCGTCTAACCCAGAATATAAATAAAATCTTATCACGTTAAATCTTAGATATAGGATTATAGAAGAAACCATCTTAGAATCGGAATGAAATGGACTTGGTCAATCACATGCAACTAGACATCCAAATCAATCACTTTTAAAAAGCGATCTTAAACAAGTATTAGTAGGAGCAGCTGTCGGGATTGGAAACGTCTTTATAAGATACGATGGTATTGGAATGGTTGCAAAAATCAGAATTGGAATTGGGATCTATTTTCGAGGGAGTCACTGAATCGGATCGAATCGGTTTAAATCGACCAGGAATCGGTCTAAACCGGCCAGGAATCGGTTTAGTTGAATCAGTCCAAATCGGTCTTATGTAAAAATTTTAAACTTAGTCAAAATTAGTGGGTTATTAGTTACAAAACATGTCATTCTGATTTAAGATATGTATTATATTTTATAAAAATTTTCATATTTTTTTGGATTATTTTATAATTATTTAGAGTTAGTTATTATTTTTAACGGAGTCAAGTAAATTTTTAATTATAAAAATACTACTATTTGCCGATTCTTGGTCCAATTTTTTTGCCAACCGATTCACAGGCATTTTGACTTGATTTTTTACCAAATCATTTTAAATTAACCGGTTCCGCTGAAAATCTGCGGATTGTTTAATTTAATGATAAGATGCAGCGCACCTAAGACAATTGGCTACAGTTATTGTCTGGTAGTCTCAGGTCGGTTGGCAATCTAAGCTACAATTTCATGACTCGTGCGTCTACTAACTTGCATGTGAACCTTTGGATACGAAAGCGGTTTCAACTAGCCGCTTAACAGTGAGTCTACCGCGTGTCTGCATCGTTACCAATGAGGTGCCTTGTGGCCTTCGAGAAGGAATGTGCGGTCACTAATTTTGAAGCATACATGTGTAAATAGAAACATGCATGTATCGAGGAAATATTTTTTTAAACAATGATGAGATGGATAATTTATATATTTTATAGTGACGACAATGGTGATCCAAGTTTAAAAGTATGGGCCTACTCGTGCAGGGAATCAGATAGCTACATACGTCCGCCCATATCACGCCACCACATCTAGATGCATGGAATCGAAGAAAAAATAAAAGAACTAGAACTTTTTAAAAATTTTATAACTAATTCGTAACTCGATTACCAAATACGGAACCTCTGTTACCTAATTTGAAGAATGTCCAATTTGCAGTATAATACATCATGGTCGTTCATTTAAATACACCCATTTTAATTATAATCTGGTCAGGTGCCCGTTCATTGGTTTGTTATCTTTCGTGCTCTTGGACCTGATAAAATAATTGCCAAAGCAAACATGTAGCTAGCACGTATAATTATTATGTACGGTTGCGTGCCGCACATTGTGGTCCATATCCAGCGCATCCTTAGATTTAAAATTGTGCGAGTTGCATTGAACATTAACAGAGACAATAGAAGTATGCCAACATGGTCATCTTTAGCTTTTTACAGGGATAATTAATATCATAATAATAGAATTAATACGTCAAGTAGTAGTTAGTTAGAAAAGATTCATAAACATGCATAATAATTAAATTAAATAAGTCACATACAACACATGCTTCCCATAGTATAATTCTCTCCCAGAGGTAAAATATTGTGAGTGCAAAGCCAGAAATAAAATTAGTTATATACAAATGATTGGTTTGTTATCATTCACCCGGACCAAGATCAATTAACATGTATCGCTTATAAAATTATGGGGTATATAAAGACATCAATTGGCATCCCCCTTCCATCCTAAGTCCATTCATTTCCATATTAGAATAGATAAAGTAAAAATAAGATTAACATTATGTACCTCTTTATTTCACATTTATTTATGTTGTGGAAAGATACAAGGTTAAAATTTACCAGGAATTACTACACTTATAGTTAATTGACCACAACTTCATATAGTAGACAATATATAATTATATTTTCTAGACTTTAAATATATAACCATTAAATAAATAATTTTAAAATCATAATTCTAACAATCTCTCACTTAGTTTCAAAACATTTATTATATGGTAATGATCTTGAGTAATACTTTCACATTTGTATATGTATATCCACATAGTTAACATGGGCCTACATGATATTTACATACTTACATAAAATGCTTAAGAATATAAAGTTGTCCTCACGGTATTGTACTCTCTCGCACACATTCATAACTTATAGATGGGAACCTAGTGTAAAGACATACAATCATGCACTCGAATTTAATGATACATCCACAGTCGGCAACAACACAAGAGTGCACACCCATTAAAACATCATTAAAGGACACCACAAATGCATCAAACAATGGAATTTTAAATTCATTAAGAATAAAATCACAAGGAATAAATCCTATTATTTTGAATAATAGTCAAACATATTTTAAGTATATCAGCTTAATTAGACCTACTTGACACATTTCAATGCATCTTCGATATATCTCAAACATAGTGATCTTTTCCGTTCATATGTTTGACTTTGGAATCTAAAAGTCCTTATAGCAACAAGCTAATATAAATATTCTGAGACAAACAACATCTTCACTAGTCATAAAGACTACAATATTATAACCAACTTTCACATGGGCAATATACTCATATTTCTTGATTTTCAAAGAGATTACCTTCAATTATAAAAGAAACCAAAAAAATTCTTAACATAAACGGGCTAATTGGAGTTACTCACTCCTATCTAAAATTTTGGTGTTGATAAACAAGGAACATAATGCTCATCAAATGTCATGTATCTCGACACTTACCAAGATTATCTCTCTCTCTCTCTCTCTCTCTCTCTCTCTCTCTCTCTCTCTTTATATATATATATATATATATATATATATATATATATATATATACATATATATATACACACACACAATACACAATAGATAGATATATATATATATATATATATATATATATATATATATATATATATACACACACACAATACACAATAGATAGATATATAAACCCTTACTAGTTAAGGAAAAGATAAATCTCATAGGATACTTATTAGTTAAAGGAGATATACCTAACTCCTATATAAGGAGTATACACGTATACTTTTGAACCTGCATTATTTTATAGAAATACGGAGAGATAGGTTGTGAAAATAGGTTTGGTTCTATTAATCAAACCTTGATCTTAAAAAACTTGAATTGCAGATCAAAGACTTAGTCATCCTATATTCCATCAATCCAGATATTTTTAATCCCTATTCTAGTTCTAATTAATTATATTAAGATCTAACTACATAAACAAATCTTTTTTCTTAATCAATTTTTTCATCGAGGCATCCACTAAATATCTCCCACTCACACATAATAGATCATCATGGGCGTACATGATAACTCTAGAAAAGAGTTATTATTCTTTGCATTTCATATTGAATGTTTGTCATGTTTCGAATCATTTATATATTAATTTAATTAGTTTAGAAGTTTATTATATATTATTAATAATATGAGAAATTATTGTGATTTTGGTGTAAAAAGTGTTAATTAATGTTGTTCTATCAAGGTATAAGAGTTAGAAGTATCCGGAACGAATTCAGAGCGCTCATGACTCATTGAAGATAAGGATCATGCAATATTTGGAGAAAATATAGGTGTGGATAAACATGACCAAATGTAGATGATATTTCTAGAGATCCTGGTAGACCCCACTTAAAATATTTGGGTAGATTATTTATAAACTTAATTAGGGTTTTATCTAAAAAGGAGAACATTAGACGGTTAAGAGACGGCACAAAAGACAAGAGAAGGAAAATGAAGAATTTAGATCACAAGAGGAAGACGCTTTTTCCAAAATAGTTTTTCTTTATTTTAATTTACTTTCTTCATAATTAAATGATGTCTTTTATATTACATATCAATTTCTTGAGTTTAATCAAAAACTTTATGGAGTAATTCTTTTCTAGGATTTTCAATAACAACTAGTACATAGATTAATAAAAGTTATTAATTTTTATCTATGTGATTGAGATGTTTGATTATGTATTTTATTCTGTTCACCTAATCACCTATTGATTGATCTAGAGATTTGATCTTGTCTACAGATAGAAAGATTAAATTTGTCAGTGAATAAAATAGCATTTGTTCATGTATTTTAGGTAATTCAAATATGAGATAAAGATATACTCATATGTCTTAGGCCACTTGATAGACTTTATTTAGAATTTAGATTTCATATCAAATTATCGAGAGAAATAAAATAAATAAATGAAATAGCGGAAGCGTACCTGAAGCCATAAAGAAATCAGAGTCTTGATCACTTAGGTTTTGGATCTTCCAAATACTTGGCAATGCTCTTGACCATCATTCCTTGGTTGTTGTGGTTGGCTAGGAAGTACACCCTTGAGTCGCTCACTTGGTTCCTTGTTTAATTACACCATAACTTGTTGCATAAACTGTTGTTGTTGTTGTTGCTGGTTCTGCATAAATTGTTGCATAGTTTTGAACATTTGGATCAAATCCGGTTGTCGTGGTTGAAAAGAAAGTGAAGGAGGTCGAGAATGCTGTGATGGTGGTGGTGGATTAGTGGGAACAGCAGCCGGTTGTGGAGAATTATTCCATGAAAAGTTGGGGTTATTGCGCCAGCCCACATTGTAGGTGTTGGAATAGGGATTGTTGTTCCAATTAAAGTTGCCTACGTAGTTTACTTGATCAGTTGCACATTGATCTGTAAAGTGTCCTTGTCCACACCATTCACACCTTGGCTCTACAGCTTTAACCTATCTCTGTATATTAAGAATTTGAACTTGATTAGTTAAAGCACTGACCTGAGCAGATAAAACAGTAAGTGCATCTAATTCTAAAACTCCGGTAGTCCTCCATGAATGCATGGCTTCTTCCTCTATTGGTTTTTGTGATCTTCTTCCAGCGGCACACAAGTTTCTCAAAGTCCTTTTAATCTTTGGATCACAAGAAGACAAGGGTGACCACACTAATCTATGCATAAACAAATGATAACAACGAAGAAGACAATGATATAGTATTTATTTTTCTTTATTTTTCTTTTTTTAAAAAAAAATAATCAGACACTAAAATCTAAAAAGAAAAGAAAACTCTCAAAATTCTAATCCGAAATTAACTTAGAAAAATTCGGTCTCCCCGGCAACGGTGCCAAAAACTTATTCGAATATTTTCAATAACGTGCAAGTATACATGGTCGAAATAAGTAATATAATGATAAAATCGAGTATCATCCCACAGGGAGATGAATTTCCTACAATTAATTAAAAAAAATAAAATCAGGAGCAAAATAAAAATAACTGACTTAACTAAATCTAAGTAATAACTTTAAATTAAAAGCGAAGTTAAAATTATAAAACTCGTTCTAGAGTTGAATTTCCCTTAACATGAATTTAAGAAACATTTTTTTAATTACTGTATATTCAGCCAGCGAAAGTTTTCATCTGGGTAGCGGTCTAGCAGACTAGTTTGAATTGCATAAATGTTTACCTTGAGCAGAACTGCATCGGTAGATGGGATGTGCTTGAACATGTCCCCTACTATGAATTGAACCCCATCATCCTTGGGAAAGTCTGCAGCTACATGGGGAAGATCCAAGACCTTGACGTTCAAGTCGGGAAAGGCCTTGGCAATGGTCCTGGCACAACCACCTGTCCCACCACCCACATCGATTAGCGACTTCAAGCCGTGGAACAGTTGGGGGGAATGTGTGACAATGAAGCTCATCAACGACTGATTGTCACTGTCCATGGCGGCATTGAAGTCTTTGTTTAGATCAGGCTTTTGTTCCGCCACAACCCACATGTTACCACCATGGCAAAGCTCGAAGGGTAGTGAGCCCTCCATCTTGATCCACTCTACCAACTTAAATAATGGATTCATTAGTGCGGGATCCAACACCATTTTGGAGTAAGGGACGACACCTATATTGTCATGATTTGTAGTAAGGAGCTTGGAAGTGGGAGTGAAAATATACCTAGGCTCGCTAGTACCACTGCTCTGTCCGAGGCAAAGATGCCCAAGTGCACAAGCAGGCGCATGAGGCGATAAAAATGGGAAGATTTGGCTTCGGGAATGGGAATTGCAGCTGCTAGTTCAGAGAGGAACATGGAAGAGAAGTCAGTTGAGTGAATCAGGTCTGGTATGCCTATTTGTATTGCACACCTCAGGGCCATGGAGTTCACCTAGCCAAATTGGATGCTGAGAAGGTTGGTGTGTGGCTTAGAGAGCTCGCTAGACATCTCATGCACCTTGGATAGCCATCCGATTCGGCCCAGATTATGAAGCTATCTAGGGTATAGTTTGAGCAACTTCTGGACTCCTACTGTGAAGTTGGGAAGCATGTTGGATATCTTGGTAGACTATTTATAGTAATCACTGTTAATATGTGTAATTGTATTAATGATATGTAACCCATTATCACACTCGGAATACTAAAGAAATCTCGGAATATTAACAGAAGTGGCTGTTAGTTGTTCCATGGAGATTGAAGGGTCTCAAAGCTTCTACATAAATTGAGCTTCATTTGCCTCATTCTAAGAAGGCAAGACAAGCAGAAGAAAAGGCAAGAAAAAGAGAGATAGAGAGAGATATAGAGATAAAAGAAGAGGGAAAAATATTCACGAGTTTATCTTATACGGAGTATTGAGAGAGTGTGAAATCTTGTAATCTCAATAGTATAAGGTATGTGAGTAATCTTCTTGTACATCTCAATATATATATTTGATGACTGTAACATTTAGTTGAAGTAGTGAATTGTTCGTTGTTGCCCGTAGTTTTTGACTCTCGATTGAAGGAGGGTTTTCCACGTTAAATCTCTGCTCTTTTGTCGTTTTGTTTTATCTTATTTCTCAGGTCTTATTTTCCCATTACTTTTTGTTCGCTGTGGTTGATCTCCAATTTTGGGGTTTTTCTCAACAATTGGCGCCGTCTGTGGGAAGTTTGGGTCTCATTCAATCGGATCTTGATTTGAGTGAGAGACATGGCGGACAGTTCCAAGACTGGGAAAATTGAAAATTTGATGGAACAAATTATCAATGGTGGAGGATGTAGATTGAGGATCATCTATATGAGAAGCAACTACATCAACTGCTTGTAGGTACCAAGCCAGAAGCGATGTCAGCCAAGGAGTGGGCCTTATTGGATAGGCGAGCCTTAGCCATCGTCCGATTGTGTTTAACACAGTCGGTGGCGTTTAATGTCTTCAAACAGACGACCGTCAAAGGGTTGATGGAGGCATTAGCTGGTGTTTATGAGAAGTCATCAACCTCTAACAGGTTATTTTTGTTGAGGAAGCTTGTCTCTTTAAGGATGCCCGAAGGTAAATCTATTGCTAATCATTTGAATGATTTCAATAAAATTTGGGCACAACTTGAATTCGTGGAGTTGACTTTTAGTGAAGATATTAAATCTTTAATGTTCATGTGTTCTTTGCCAGAGAGTTGGGATACGGTAATTACATCTATAAGTAATGCATCAAAAGAAAAACTAAAGTTTGATGAAGTGCTAGGTGCAATCTTGAATCAGGAGATGATGAAGAGAAGCATGGTAGATAGCACACCGTCCATCTCGGGCACAACTTTGTCGGTGGACAAAAGCAAGGGCAAAGAAAGAGGAAGAAGTCAAAGTAGTGGTCCTAAGAACTAAGGGCGCTCTAAATCCAAAGGAAAATTCAAGGGTAAGCCTACTTGTTGGTTTTGTGACAAGGAAGGACATTTAAAGAAGGATTGTCCCAAGTGACTCAAGAATGTAGCTAATGTTGTTGATGGTCATGAAGAGAAATTTTATTTATTTGCTCATGTTGATTACAACATAGATACATGGTATATTGATTCAGGTGCTTCATTTTATTGTACTTCTCACAAAGAATGGTTTTATGATTTTGTTAAGAGTGATTGTGGATATGTAACAATTGGCAATGGTCAGAAGTGCAGAATTGAAGGTAAAGGAGTAATTCATTTGAAAATGCATGATGAAGGTAAACTTATTCTCAAGGAGGTCAGGTATATACCTGAATTAAAGAAAAATCTTATATCTGTTAACAAGCTGGACCAAGAGGGCTATAGGATCACATTCGAAAACAATCAGTGGAAGATCAGCAAAGGAGCATTAGTGGTGATCAAGGGGAAGGTGGTGGGTACACTTTACCCATTGTCTACCAAGGTAGATCAGTTTGTTTCTTTGGCAGTTGAGAAGAATGACATAACAACGTTATGGCATAGAAGGCTTGGTCACTTGAGCGAGAGTGGGATGAGGATCTTACATTCCAAGAAGGTTTTGACCGGTATAATTGATTCTAACTTTGGTTTTTGTGAAGTCTGTGTTTTAGGTAAACAGAAACGGGTCAGCTTTACAAAGGGTAGGCGAGAGATGAAATCCAAAAGGTTGGAGTTGGTTCATACGGATGTTTGGGGACCAGCCCATGATATATCTTTTGGAGGTAATCTCTATTATGTTACCTTCATTGATGATTTTAGTAGGAAGACGTGGATCTACACTATTAAGAAAAATCAGATGTCTTTAACATTTTCAAGATGTGGAAAGCTCGAGTTGAGAATGAAACAGGTTTAAGACTAAAATGTCTTCTGTCGAATAATGGTGGAGAATATTACAATAAGGTGTTTGACTCCTATTGTGAACAACGGGGAATTAGAAGGATCAAGACAGTGCCAAGGACACCACAACAGAATGGGGTGGCGGAGAGAATGAACAGGACCATCCTAGAGCAAGTGAGAAGCATGAGGGTTCATGCTGGACTCCCTTTGCATCTTTCGGGTGCCACAGTGGATACAGCTGTCTATCTAATAAACCAAAGTCCATCAAGCACCTTAGATGGAAAAATACCAGAAGAGGTATGGTCTGGTAAGAAAGTTGACTACTCTTTTCTTAAAAGTCTTTGGTTGTATTGCATATGCACATGTTGACAGGGAATCAAGAAAGAAGTTTGATACAAAGTCCCGCAAATGTGTATTTCTTGGATATGGAGGTGATGAGTATGGATACCAGATGTGGGATTTCGAGAACAACAAAGTGTTTCGAGGTCGGGATGTTGTATTCAATGAAGAGTGCATGTACAAAGACATGAAAGAAGAAAAGAATGAGAAGTCAAAAGAAAAAGAGTATATGGTGCTTGATGAGACAGATGAAGAGATGCCAAGTGCTGAAAATCAAGGATTTGTTCCAAGCGATGAGGAACAATTATCTTCTGAAGAGACCAAACAAGAAGGTGAGTCACAGGCTAATCAACCAAATGATGATGAATCAGATTCTGAATATTCTGATGCACAAGTTGAAATTGATCACTCAGAGCCACCACAAGAGATATTTGTTGCTCCTGAACCAAGGAAGAGCACAAGGGTTAGAAAGCCTACTCAGAAATTAAATTTAATTGTACAACATGTTTTGTATACTGATGCAGGAGAACCGGAGTCCTATGATGAAGCCATGAGTGACAAAGCTCATCTTAAGTGGGAGTTGGCCATGAAGGATGAGATGTCATCGTTGGAGAAGAATCATACATGGGAGTTGGTGAAGTTGCCACCAAAAAGGAGGGTTCTACAAAACAAGTGGATCTATCGGGTCAAGTCTGAAGCCGGTGGTGTACAAAGGTATAAGGCAAGACTTGTGGTGAAAGGTTTTGGTCAAAGAGAAGAGAAGGGATTGATTTTCATGATATATTTGCACCTATTGTAAAAAAGACTTCTATTAGAATTATTTTGAGTATTGTGGTTGTAAAGGGGTTGTATTTAGAGCAGCTTGATGTAAATACAACTTTCCTTCATGGTGATTTGGAGGAGGAGATCTATATTGAACAACCAAAAGGGTTTGAAGTCAAAGGTAAAGAAAATATGGTGTGCAATTTGAAGAGCAATCTATATGGACTCAACAAGCACCAAGACAGTGGTATTTAAAATTTGACAAGTTTATGTTGGATAATGGATTTTCTAGGAGTAATTCGGACCACTGTGTATATCTACAAAAGTTTAATGATAGGGATTACATTATTTTAACTTTGTATGTAGATGAAATGCTTATTGCAGGGACTTGTATGGAGAAAATTGTTAGTCTCAAGATGAGGTTAGCCAAGAGTTTTTCCATGAAGGATTTGGGTGAAGCAAAACAACTTCATGGGATGCAAATTACCCAAGACAAGAAGAACAAGAAGTTGTGGTTATCTCAAGAAGGGTATGTGAAGAAAGTTCTTGAGAGATTCAACATGAATGAATCCAAGCCGGTGACTACTACTTTGGGTAGTTTCCAATTGTCCAAAGAACAAGGTGCTAAGAGTGAGGAGGATAAAGCTCACATGAAAAAGGTGCCTTATGCTTCAGCTATTGGAAGTCTTATGTATGTTATGGTGAGTACAAGACCAGATATTGCACATGCAGTGGGAGTAGTGAGCAAATTCATGATGAACCCAGGAAAAGAGCACTGGGAGGCAGTGAAATGGATTTTCAGGTACTTGAAAGGAACTTCTAATTACTATTTGTGTTTTGGGGGTGATAATATTGGTGTGCAAGGTTATGTGGACTCAGACCATGCTGGAAATAGAAACAATGGCAGGAGTACATCCGGACACATCTTTACAGTTGGTGGAACCGCGGTGAGTTGGGTTTCCATATTGCAAAAGATAGTTGCTCTGTCTTCAACTGAGGCTGAATATGTGGCTACTACAGAAGCTAGCAAGGAATATATTTGGATTAAAACTTTAATGAATGAGTTAGGTTATAATGGGGTTGATTGCAGGTTGTACAGTGACAGTCAAAGTGCAATCTATTTAGTTTAGCCAAGAACTCAGCATTTCATTCTAGGGCCAAACATATTCGGTTAAGGTATCATTTTATCAGATCTTTGTTAGAAGAACGTAAATTGAAGTTGGAGAAGATAGATGGAAAAAATAACCGGGCGGATATGTTGACTAAACCGGTGGATGGAAAAAAGTTGAGTCTTTGCTCAACTTTGGTGAACTTTCACTAACATGCAGGTGGACTCATGCAACGAACAAGTGGAGGAAGAGTTTGGACTGGTGTGTTCCAATCAGACTCCAAGTGGGAGATTGTTAATATGTGTAATTGTATTAATGATATGTAGCTCATTGTCATACTCAGAATACTAAAGAAATCTCGGAATATTAACAGAGGTGGTTGTTAGTTGTTCCATGGAGATTTAAGGGTCTCAAAGCTTTTCTATAAATTGAGCTTCATTTGCCTCATTTTAAGAAGGCAAGACAAGCGGAAGAAAATACAAGAAAAAGAGAGATAGAGAGAGATATAGAGATAAAAGAAGAGGGAAAATATTCACAAGTTTATCTTATACGGAGTATTGAGAGAGAGTGAAATCTTGTAATCTCAGTAGTATAAGGTGTGTGAGTAATCTTCTTGTACATCTCAATATATATATTTGATGATTGTAACATTTGGTTCAAGTAGTGAATTGTTCGTTGTTGCCCGTGCTTTTTGACTCTCGATTGAAGGAAGGTTTTCCACGTTAAATCTATGCTCTTTTGTGGTTTTGTTTTATCTTATTTCTCAGGTCTTATTTTCCCATTATTTTTGTTCGTTGTGGTTGATCTCCAATTTTGGGGATTTTTCTCAACAATCACTGGAATAGATCAGCAATAGGCGCATGATTGTCATGACCTTTATTCTACGATGGCTGGTGTCACAGGGCTGTATCGAGGACCCAATTTTTCGCCCTCAAATACAGATCTGTGCGGCATAGTCCCCTCCTAGGAACACTCAGCCTTCCACAAGCACGCAGCAACCTGCAGAAATCTGCAACTCGGAAGCAACTCCGCACACGGTCACACTCACAGCCACGAACTCCTTCGCCACACCGATACTCAATATCGCTACCGATATGAGGATACCGGCTACCAACAAACAATGCACCAACCACGATCACGCACCAGCCCGTGATCCAGCCTTCTCGAGTATCAGTACTCCTTACCGATCAAGTCTCGAGAGTCACCAAACACCTCGCTCGTGTTCGGTCGTGCCGGTCTCTGCCCTGCTCGTCACCGAGACTTGTCCTCGTAACTAAGTCACGTTGTAAACGTCAACCCCGACCTGGAAACAGACGCAAGTACCTGTTCTACATGCGACAAAGAACAAGCAACACACAGAGATACGGGAAAATTCCCAACCTTATATTACAACACTATGAATACAAGGATTACAAGCACTCAACCACGTATCAAGTACCTGCTCGGCGCTGTGGACAGCCCCCACACGCCTCGCCTTGGGCTACTCGCTCACCCTAAGACTACCCGCAAGTCGTGGACATGCAAGCCCCAAAACTTGACCTCTCGACCCTCACTCGACAGGTCTAACCCTTCGGCCCTCGCAGCTCGAAGGAACGGAACAACACCGAAGGAACCCTGGTCTAGGGGCAGCACCCGACTGCTCCGACAGTCCCCCATTCTCGACCATGGTGGTTCTCCTCCCTCGAGAACCCAACTGCTTCGACAATCCTCCTTTCTCTACTACATGTTGTTCTCTCTTGTCTTCGCTCTTCTCTACACAAGGATAACATCTCCTTATATAGACACCTGGCTGAAGTGCTGCACGCCAACACATGCACCCCTTGGTGCTTGGTGTTCCGGCTTCCACCCCTTGGTGCTTGGTGTTCTGGCTTCCACCCCTTGGTGCTTGGTGTTCCGGCTTCCACCCCTTTGGTGCGGCACGGTCACCTGGTTGAGACCCCTGGCTCGACCAGCTGACCAAAGTATCAACCTCTGTGAGTACGGTCCAGCAAAACCATGCACATGCACGATAACCCCAAGTCCAGCAAACCGCTCCTTCACTTGGCTCGGTCATCGGCACCAACGCGCACCCATGCTACTCGAATTGCTCGGTAGCGCAAACATGCTCGGTCGTGGTGCTTGGCCATTCGCACCCATCGCTCCCGGTACTCGCGACTCCGCTGCTCGATAGAGTCTCCCGGCTAAGCTCGACCTCGCACGCGACTGGAACCCGCCACGCTTGATACGCAGCATCGGTATGCTCGGTACTCCTTACTGATCATGACCGCTGCAGCAACTATCGGTACTGTCCGATAACTCGCTCGGTACAGCAACTCCCCCGATAGACCCCATGCACCAAACAGCACCCATCTGCCGCTACGTACGCTATCGCATACCAGTCCTCCCTCGGTCCTCCGATAGCGCGCATGCACCACTGTCTGATCAATGCAAATAGCACGAATCAGCACTGGTTGTTTCACCACACTTGAGTAACCCCTGTTACCCATCATGGATGTGGGAAATACTAGGAACAACCCTCAACCCTAGTGTCCCGGTCATGCCCATGACTAGACCTGTAACAGCTGGCGAGGATGGATGATATTGTGCATTGCACCTGGAATATCACTGCTAATCTTGTCTGCATTTTATTGTATGTGATGCGCCAAATTGTATTGTTGGGTTCTGGTCATCATCTCAGCACCGGTCGACTACGGAAGTTGTATTGGAATTGGACCTCTTGCGGTCGAGGTCTCATAACTCAAGTCAAGTTCTTGTCAACAGCCGGCAGGTATTCGAATGGGAATGTTACTACTTACAATTCGCCATTGTTGAATTCTTCTAGTTACGTGCAGACCCTTAATTTCTATACAAAAAGTTTAGTAACGACGCACAAGATAACATAGCGAGCATAATGAATTAGTTTTTGACCCTCAAATATTGGAGGAGACGCTAAAAGAATAATTATTTTTCTTGGCGTTTTTATTTTCGTATTGGGGAGTACGTGATCGACTTTTAATTGGCCATGGAACATATGTTAATTTTTTAAATTTTCTTCGCATCCGAAAAAACCTTCAATCTTAAAACATTAGAGAAAAGAGGTGTTGAGAAAAGCCTAGCGGAAAAAAGTTTCTCCACACTCTTTTTGGGGAAGACATAAAACAAATTAATATTTTTTGTACCTTTTTGTTAAAAAATCATGAAAAAACCATCTTTTATGATGAGGTGCCCTGAGCGGTGTAACTCAAATTATATCAGTTGCTAAATTGTTATAACGGGTCCAAAAAATATTATATGAGACCTACCAAAAAAATTCATGTTAAAGCACATTAAAGCTGCAGTTTAGTAGGTCTAAAAAATGCTCTCGACTTGACTTACGTATATTTTACCTACAGCAATATTCAACAGTACTTTAAATAATAAATTTTTGGGGCATTGATTGTAAAACAGCTAAACTCTTTTAAAAAACGTGCATTTGCACTTGTTAAACCGCTGGTGGCATAAATGTATAATTTAACAAATAACAAATACTTAACATAGTAACAGACCTTGATCATTCCACATGAATTTGCCAAAAAAATCGTTGCCTCAAATCAGTGTTAGTAAAAGGAGTAACAAGAAAGGATCATTGTCTTTTTGATTGTGTTTGGTCCTTAGTTTTGTTTGTGTCTGACCTGTGATGCTTTTTGATATGTAATGCTTGCGCTTGATCCTACTTTTATATTTTTAAAAAAACCCCAACTTAATTTAGATTTTAAAATTAATTTTTGTTATAATTATTTTGATAATTAAGATTAAAGGGTTAAAAATATTAAATTGAGTTAAATTTTATAATTAGCCTTATTATTTTATTTTCTTTATTTTTGTAGATTTTAAATACTGGGACCCACTAAATGGCTCTAAATAAAAATTCTAGCTCCTATAAAAATTCCGACATAAATTACCTGTCGTGTTACATCTTTATCTTTACCTTGTATGATCTCACTCTGTATCCACGTCTTCTCCATCCAGAACCTTTCCCCTACTTTCCACTGTATTCGCGTCTTCTCCCACAAAAATATGACCTCTTAACCAGTAAAATAAAAAATGAATAAAAATTGACCAATCTTCTCCCACCTTTCATTTCGGCCAACTTAGCCTTGTTATTAACAAATTGGATTTTACATTAACTCTTGCACATATTAAATAGAAGCTTATACCTTAACGTATTTATTCATCTATAAATATCTGCAGCGGACAAACAATGGAGATCAACAACTCATCATTTGTTCCTGTTCTAAAATCCTCCCATTACATTGCTGACCTCTGTTGGGAGAATGTTTGAGATGAATGAAGAGATGCATCGATACTCAATAGATGCTCAATCTCAGCTATGGAACTTGTTGTTCAGCTTCATAAATTCCATGTCGATTAAGTGTGCAGTGGAGTTGGGCATCGCCGATATAATACATAACCATTCCCAAACACCAATCAACATAGCCGACCTCGCTGCCTCCATACCCATTCCACCAAACAAAATCAGCCATCTCCGCCGACTCATGCGCCTCCTTGTTCACTCCAACGTCTTTTCCGTTCATAAACGTGAGGATGGTGATGAGGGGTTCCTCCTAACTCATGTGTCTCGGATCCTTGTCACGTCGAACAACAATAATAGAGGTAACTTGTCACCCTTTGTTACTGTTGGGATGTTAACAACCAAAATCCCCAATACAGGATAAAAGATATATGACACACAAATTTAAAGTAGAAACTTTCAAATTGAAATAAAACCACAACAAAAAATATGAGATGAGTAAAATTACTCCCAATTACAAATCATAGACAAAAGGTAGAGAAGGATAAGAAATAAACTACAGTTGGTCTTGTCGAAGAACCCAAACTCATGTCTTCTCCTCACAACGAACAATTTCTCTTTCTCTCACATGCACCACCAATGGTGACCCTGTAATCGCAACCTCTAACCTCTAACTGGAACACACTCCAGTTAGGAACACCAACCTCTAACTGAAACACACTCCAGTTAGGAACACCAACCTCTAACTGAAACACACTCCAGTTAGGAACACCAACCTCTAACTAGAATAACCAACCTCTAACTGGAACACACTCCAGTTAGGACCGATACACACATCGGACAAAGTAAGTACACCATGAGGAGAGGCTACCATGAGGATACCATGAGGAGAGGCTCTCCCTCCTCTAAGAGGAGAGGGAGAGCCTCACTGTAAAACCCTCACAGTGAAGCACACAATGATACACTCAATTCTGTTGTACTCTCTCTTATTCTATTCTCTCACAATACAACTATATATATATGAAAAGAAAACCAGCCTCGTAAATACCAAGAGCCAAAATACTAAATACTCATCGTCTTCAGCAATTCTTCTCAAATTCCTCGTACCTCTTAGAATAACTCTATGTCTTTCTGATTCCCTATGTAATTGTATGTCTTCTCACATTCATCGTATGATGAGGGACCCCAACAGTTACCATGCTAACAGATTCGTCCCTGGTGTCTCCATGGCACTTCCTTGGCCAATGGTTCAAAGGCAAAGATCACACCCCGGCCACACCATTCGGTATGTGCCATGGTGTGGAAACGTGGGAATGGGCCAACCAGCATCCGGACTTCAACAAGAAGTTCAATGAGGCCATGGTCAGTGACAGCCAGTATCTAATGACAACTTTTCTGAAGAAGTGCGTCACTGCCTTTGAAGGCCGGAAATCCCTGGTTGACGTCGGTGGCGGGTCTGGTGGCGCCGCACGTTCTATTGCTAGGGCATTTCCAGATATACAGGTGGTGTCTGTATTGGATCTTCCTCATGTGGTGATTACAGCTTTGCCCGAGGACTCGAGGGTGAAATTTGTCGCAGGAGACATGTTCCAGTCCATCCCTCCTGCAAATGCAGTCTTCTTGAAGGTGGACTAAATTGAACTAATTAGTTCAGTTTTGTTTCAACTAAAAATTACTTCATTTGTTTACTATTATTTAAACTAGGCCAGATGTCGCATATGATGAACGATTATATTAGAGATAGATACTAATTTTAAAAATAAATCCTTATTAAAAAATAAGATAAACTATTATAATAATCTAATATCTTAAATATAAACTCTGATTTCAAAGACAAATTCTAATTAAATGAGAAAATAGAATATAATAATTTAATGTTTGTTATGTTTGTTATATCTTAATTAGTTTCATCTCACACTTTTCACTTTTAGTTCTCTAGTACTTACTAATAAGATAAATATTTTTATGATAAAAAATTCATAGCAATATATTAAGATTTATTTTAAATTTTTTGCTGCAGTTTCATCCTAAAGAACATAAAGAACATGCATGACTACGGTTAAGAGGATGGTCGAGGCAAATGGAATGGAGAGAGACGAGAATGAATGGAAGAAGTTGTTTGAAGATGCAGGCTTCACATCATATAGCATCACCCCAATGATTGGATCAATGTCGCTGATTGAGCTCTACCCTTAGCACGAGTTTCAAGGATCAGCATCCTTACTACAGCCCTTATATAATGTATAATAATTGTGGGTTTGTCTGTTTCAATGAACAAAAATCCGCACACATTACAATAAGAAAATAAATATAATATTATTGTTATAAATTTCCATCAGGATACACGTTTACTAAATATTCATCGGCCATGAGCTAAATGCTGATCAAATGACATTTCTTTTAAACTTATTTCATTATATGACATGTACGTGCACAACGTGATACTAATGAGCGCGACAATGCAGTAAGAAAATTAACAAACGCATCCAATATTATAAATTATATCAACTTTGTGCTAAAGACAAATGAAAAAGGATATGAATCTATAATTATACACACACACAGATATATATATATATATATATATATATATATAATATTCCCGCTCGCCCCGCCTGCGCGTGACTTTCCCATCCCCACCCCCCCCCCGGCGTCTTTAAAAGCCCCCTCCCCACCCCGCCATCGGACGCACACTGCCTAAACCCCCGACCCCACCCCACCCCACCCCGCCGCCTGCCTCCCGGCCCCCGCCCCATGGACGCCCCCTTCCACCCCCCTGCCCCCATCTGCCACGGCCCAACCACCCCCCCCACTCCCCGGCCCCCGGCCCGTCCTCCACCGCCGCCACACCACCCCCCCCACCACCCTCCCTAGCCGAACTCGCCGCGTCGAGGGTGGGCTATTTTTAACGTTATTCGAATTTTTTTTGTAACTGGACCTAGGTGAGTTTATTTATAATCATCTGATTAAATTAAACAGAGTTTTTTGTAACTGGGTGGTGTCCGGGGGGCAGTAGCTAGGGGTGTGGAAACGAGAGCCGCTAGATTTGATCCAGCAGCTCTCATTAGGTGTGCTGCATGCACTACAAATGCATGCAGCGCACCACAAAGGAGCTATATATATATAATGGTAACCTCAGTTCAGGGCAAGAAAAAATGAGGCACAGCAGTGGACGTGGTACCTGGCATGCAAGGCACCCGAGGGTCCGATGCACAGGGCGGGGGAGAGTTTTTAGGCAGCGCGGGGGGAGTATGCAAGCACCGCACATGGTGACGGAGGGAGGCAGAGGGGGTACTCAGGAAGCGAGCAGTTTGCCATAGGCAACGGCAGAGGAGATGAGGGCTCTCTGTGAACAGTACTCGTTAGGGTAAGATTTTGATTTCGGACTGTCCACAAACACAGCTCGGGCCCGACGGGCAACAAGAAAATGACTCGGTCGGACAAGTTTTGTCCGACAAAATTTTTGACAAACGCGGACAACAGGTTGTTCGACGTCCATCTGACCGATGCCCACCCCTACACTCAACACCCCGCTGGACCAGGCGATGACCTTGCAACCCCGACTGGCGCTGGCAACCAAGCACCCCTCGGTGGTGACCATCAACACCAACAACTCCTTGCCATCGAGCACCACTGTCCCAGCTATCCCTACCAAGATCTGGACGTACCCCGCCGACATCAGGTAGCACTGGCCCAGGATGGAGTCGTAGGGACTGCTCAGTGGCCACCTCCACCTCCTGGCGGTGGATTGTCAAGGCACAGCGTCAGTCACCCAGCCGGGCCTCCAAGGAGTAGCAAGGGATGATGCCGGAGACGGCATTGGCGACCATGTCGGAATCCTTGCCAATGATTTTGGGCAGCGCCGAGGCTGGGATGCAGCAGGCGGGGCAGGGATGAAATTGTCGGGGCAAGAAATGAAGGCTTGGACAAAGTTAATGCCAAAGAAGCCGAGGAGGTAGATGATGGAGGCAAGGAAGGCAAAGATGAGGACGATCTTGGAGAAGTTGAGGACGAGGAGAGGGGTGGAGGTGTGGATCTTCTCATGCCATCGATCCATGAGATAGTAGGCAGAGACAAAGAAGAGGGCGAAGAAGACCATGTCGGTGAGGTGAAGGGGTATATAGAAGGTGTCCGACACAAAAATCTTCCCGACTCAACCGAGGGCATCTTCCAACTACCGATCAATAGTCTCCCAAGACACACCCCCAACAAAAATCTGCATCTCTTGCTAGCCGCCCGTAGCCACCTAACCAAGAAACTCTTATTCTCACTTCTCAAATTGCAACGGAACACAACCAACGAAAGCAACCAAAACCGAAGAGAAAGCACAAAAGAGTGCACTTGTTCCTACCGAGGCCAGAGGAGGAGGATACCCAGAATAGCGTCTACACAGTTGATGTGGAAATTATGACGCAAGTGCACATGCCGAATCAAGTAATAAAAGTGATAAGAAAGTATCGTCCCACGAGGAATTATTACTAGAAATTTTTAGTTAACAAAACTAATTTAATTAATTGTACTTAAATAGAAATGAATTCAAAGAGTAATTAAATTATGGATTAAGACTAAACTAATCTAAAATGCAATATTTAAATCAAATATTACTTTAATACGACAAACCTAGGATTTTCAATATCACCTAGTGTTCTATATGATTAAAGTTATAACTTCTACCTATGAGTTGCACATTTGGATTATTAACCACGGGAATTAATTATTTATGACATCTCTTAGATTCACCATAATCTTATCACTCACACCCAAATCCTATATCTCTATGAAATTGTATATGCAAAATGATATTTTAAGTTCTTCCCTTAACAATTACCCAAGACATATGAGTATATCTCTATCTTATATGTGAATCACCTAAAATAGATGAACAAAGGCTATTTCATTCAATGTCAAATTAATCTTTCTATCTCTAGACAAGATCAAATCTCTAGATCAATCAATATATGATCAGGCTAATGATAGCATTAATGAACAGAATAAAATAGATAATCCAACATCACAATCACATAGATAAAAATTAATAACTTTTATTAATCCATGCACCAAGTGTCATTGAAAATCCTAGAAAAGAATTTACTCCATAAAGTATTTTATTAAACTCAAGAAATTCATATGTGATATGAAAGACATCATTTAATTACAAAGAAAGCAAATCAAAATAAAGAAAAACTCTTTTAGAGAAAGCGTCTTCTTCTTCTGATCCAACCTCTTCGTCTTCCTTCTCTCGTCTTTCATGCCATCTCTTAGCTGTCTAATGTTGTTCTTCCCCTCTTCTTCAAAACCCTAATCAAGTTTATAAAGTATCCATCCAAATTTTTAAGTGGGGTCCACCAGGATCTCCAGATATATTAGAACAATCAGGTTTTCCAGTGCCAACAATCGAGCGCTCACTATTCAGGCGCTCGAGCACTCAGCTCTCGGCCATATCGCTTTCTTAACTTAAAGGCCAGCGCTCGAGCACTCACTATTCAGGCGCTCGAGCACTCGCTACAGTTTCCAGGTTATGCTTTTTGGTCTGATTTCGCACCGAATTGATTCCAGATCGTCTACTCACTCTTTTACCCTGCTAGAACAACATTAATTAACACTTTTTACACCATAATCACAATAATTTCTCGCATTATTAATAATATCTAATAAACTTTTAAACTTATAAAATTAAACTATAAACGACTCGAAACATGACAAAAACCAATATGAAGTGCAAAGAATAATAACTCTTTTACAGAGTTATCAACAGTCTCCAGTGTTCAAAAACCCTAGGTCTTGACTATTCAAAAACCCCTAGGCAAGACGTTACCAAGAAGCCCCTTTACTGAGCATATATTTTTTTCTATTTTTTTAAATTTTATTTTTTACTGAAAAAAGAAAATTAAATTTTCATCATTTGTAAATATTTTTTTCTTGCCTTTGGGATGTCATCTTTTCATGTGCACACTTATTAAGAAACAAATATTTTTTTACCATCAAATTTCTCTAGCTATTAGTGGCATAATTAAGACCATCGTTTTAAGTATTATACGGTGACCCAAATTTTCAGGTCGTACGACTTGCTACAATTTTAAATGTATTTTGAGTAGGTAACCAATATTATATATATTATTATTTTATATTATCGAGTCGAGTTTGAGTCGACCTACGAGTCAATTTGGAGTCGAGTTTGAGCTATAACTGAGTCGAGTCGAGTCGAACGCTATCTTGCTCAAACTCAAATTGTAGGATTCGAGTTCGAGCTCAAGCATTTAAATGTCGAGTTTCGAGTCAAGTAGAGTCAAGCTGAACGCCAAATGCTCACAAGCTGGCTCTCTCAATTAGCAGCCCTATTTACAACATTAAATGTGTATTTATTTGCGTACATTAACAACATAAAATACTTGTAAATCCGTGACCCGAGTCAGGGTTTTATAGTCAGAACCGGTTAGTTCGCTGCTAATTTCAGAACACACATGCTGAGCCGAGGCCGGTTGTGTGTTATGAACCATGAGGGTCATGTGTGCCCAAGTGTATGATGATAATGTTAGTAAGACAGCATCAGAATAATTTATCAAAATATATTAGAGTACCCCCATATTTTTTTTATTTATTTTAGTATTAGACCGTAGAATTATTTTTAGGTCGAATAATATATTAGGACGCGTTATGGAGTGTTTTGGGTGGGTTATTAGTTATAAAGCATATCATTGTACTGTTATGGTGTGTATTATATTTTATGGGATTTTTCATTATTTTTCTGAATTTTTTTAGTAGAAGGTGGGGGATTAGTTATTATTTTTTACTTGAATCAGAGGCGAGTCAAGTTTTATTTACGAGACTACCCACGACCTTTTTCCTCCCCAAACCCGATCGCTGGCAACCTCCACAATGATTTGCGTCACCGACTACGCCTTTGGCAGCTGCACCGCCGCCAATCGACACCGCCAAGCCCAGGCATGCTGCCCCGAGCTCCCCCAACCTCCATGACTCTGAATCACCGTGCCCTAGCGCCGCAAATGCCAACACGATTCCTCCACCGTGCTACTTACGCCTCCCCCTCAACCCCATGAGCATTTCCCCCATACCCAACGCCATTGCCGAGGCCAATCGAGGCCCGATCAGACAAGCCAACTGACCCCAGCAGACTCACCACTGTTGCCGTCCTCGCCGCCATCACCGTTGGGTTGAGCTAGCCGAGCCGGTGCCAACCCATTGCCCCAATTGCCTTGCCGAAAGACTGCCAGTATGGCGCCGAAAAACCACCGGAAACAGCTGAAAAACTAAATTCGCTGGATCTTCCACTGAATTCATCCAGTAGAACCCGATCGAACTTCAGACGCCGACGGGTGCCAAAAGCGAGTCTCGAGCCACGCAACGAAATCGTAGTCGTCGCCGATTGCCGAAGATGCAAGGTATAATTAACTCCGATTTAATTTATTAAAGGTGATAATTATTAGCACATCATGCTAGGATTAATGAATTGACGAGTTTGCTATTTTATTGTAAATAAAAATATGAAATTTGCGTGATTGAATTGTATTAAAACGAATGTTAAGGGACTAATTAGGTAAATTAAGTAAGTATCGTAATCTAATGCAACGTAGAGTAGGGAAAACTTATATGAAACTGGTGTATGATTGATATATGTATGTTATAGGATGTGTGAATGTATCATGAGTGGGCATTAGCTTTTAATTTGATGTGTAGGTACAGAGTATGAGCTCACTGCCTAAGCGCGAGAACATGCTCGGAACTTCTGCCAGGTCTGTTTAGTTTTATTACTTGAAGGATGGGCTAAGTGACGTTTTATCGAATGTGAGATCCCTCAACTTAGTCCCACATCTAATACCTACTAGGATAAGATTTTATTTAAAAGTGGGAATGGACCATAGATCTTTAACTTGGTTAACCACTTTTAAAGAAATGACTTGCCAATTAGTTTGCACTTTGGGCCAGGTCATTACAGGTGGTATCGGAGCAACCCGGTTCCATGTTAGATAATGGGCTAGACTAGGGACATTGACTAAGGTTGTCGGTCACAGGCCAGAGAAGGACATGTGCTGAGGCTAGCACAGGCCAAGTGTAGGAATTTCGGGGACAAAATTTCCTAGGGTGGTGAATTTTTAGGGACAAAATTGCCACCGTCATTGTCCCTTCGACCCAGGCAATCTTTTCCATCCCCGTGTACTGCCACCATGACCGGCCCAAGGCCGATCGAGCATCCCTACCCGACACCCACAGCCACCACCGACTACCGTCACAGCCGCTGTCACCCACGTCCTCATCACGGTCACGCCGAGCTTGCCGAGTCGATGCTGACCCATAGCACCGACCACATCACCTCGTCGGCCGAAAACCGTCGAAAAACGACAACAACTACCAAAAATGACGAAAATAAAAAATGACGAAAATCGCCGGATTCACCACAAATTGTCAAATTTTGGCCAAATTCCTTTTGTCGAACCCAATCGAACTTCAAACACCACCGAGTGCTGAATTAGATTCCTAAGACACACGACCAAACCCTAATCAACGCTGATTGCCATTGATTGTTGTCGTTGTCACCAACGACGCGAGTTATAATTAACTTCGACTTAATTATGTAACATTGATAATTATTACCATAGCATATTAGGACATGATTGGTTGAGATAATTAAATACCTTGATTGTGAATAAAACATACTTACATAATTTGAATTGTATTGAATTAATGCAAATGAACTAATTAGGTAAATTGAGTGTGAGCTGCAATTAACTGCAATGTAATTAAGATAATCATGATGTGAATAGGGCTAATGTGGGTGTTATTTAGGATGTATGAATACATCATTCAGATAGTGGGCGTTAACTTTTAAATTTGATGTGTAGGTACGGAGTAGGAGCTCGCCGCCTAAGCATGTGGAAACGATTAAAGCTTCTACCATGTCTGTTTAGGACTAGATTCTAGTTTGATTTTCTCTTCTATTGTGATTTTAATATGACCGGTAAGCAGACATGTCGAGAAGTGGATTTATCGTATCCCACTCCACATGGGTCATTTAATCGATCGTATTATCGGATTAATAAGCCTCAAGGATGAAATATTCGAGTTTGTTTTAAAAACATAAATCCAGATCATGATATCTTTAGGCCTACTATATTATAATCCCTACCCAAACCTATGTATCTATAGTTTTCTCAACTTTGGTGGCACTTATCTGCCAACTGTCAACTGAAGCCTCAACTGTCAACTATGAAATGGGATGGTCGAACCAATGTCTACTCCTTGGTCCACAGCAATGAGACTAATGAATTTTTGCCTCTAAAGACATTGCCTCCGAGGAATACTGCTTTTATTTGCCTTTTGTTGGATCAGTTTCAAGCTGAAGTCAATGAGGTTGGTGTATGTCTAACTTTGGTGGTGTCCAGACATGTGGAGTCTAGTAATACATCATCCACTTTGCCACCAACATGTGCCTCCTTGCTTGAACAATTTTCTGATGCTTAAATTGATCTCTTATTGGATGCTTCAATTCCTAACAAGCCTCACTATAAAATGACACTCAAAAAATATCATGAGCTTAGAAGACAAGCAGAAGAGCTCTTAAAAAGAGATTATGTGAGAGAAAGTACTAGTCCATGTGTGGGCCCTTTGGGCCCCCACCCAAGCTCCGAAACCACTGTTGGACCCTTCGGGCCCCCAAAATGGATTTAAACAACCAAAGGAAACTCGCAATAGGTGTCACGAGCCTCTCTTAATCTAAAAGCTAGCTCAAGAATTAAGGTTTTCCCATTAGCCTATATACAAGTCACCAACAACCTCTACGATCGATGTGGGACAAACCCAACAACTCCCCTTCACACATCGGGCGTGGCCCGAAACCATCATCGTCTGACATACTTCCCTTAAATTAGACGGCACCCACCTGGCAACCTCTTTAAATCATTAGGTGGAACCCATAAAGGTAGGTGGAACCCATAAAGGAAACAACAACAATCGGCGTAGGCAAACCTGGCTCTGATACAATAACAATCGGTGTAGGCAAACCCGGCTTGAACTTGGCTCTGATACCACTTGTTGGGCCCTTCAGGCCCCCACCCAAACTCCGAAACCTTTATTGGACCCTTCGGGCCCCCAAAAGGGACTTTAAACAACCAAAGGAAAATTGCAATAGGTGTCACGGGCCTCTTTTAATCTAAAAGCTAGCTAAAGAATTAAGGCTTTCCCATTAGCCTATATACAAGTCACTAACAACCTCTACGACCAATGTGGGACAAACCCAACACCATGCATGACAGCAGTCTTGCTTGTCCCTAAAAAGGATGGTTTCCTGCGTATGTAAGTGGATAGTCGAGCTATTTACATAATTCCAGTTCGTTAAAGCTTTCCTATGCCTCATTAGGATCATATGTTGGACAATAGTATTTTCAAAAGTAGATTCGCATAGTGGGTATCACCATATTTATATTCAACCGGGAGATGAGTGGGAAATGGTGTTAAAGACTCCAAAAGGCTTGTTTGAGTGGCTGCCCATGCCTTTCGGTTTGCCAAATATGCCTAATTTTTTATGAGCCATAAACGAGACATTACAGCCATTTATTGGGAAGCATGTAGCTTATTTTAATGACGTACTTATTTATAGCCATGATATGGAGTCTCATCTACAACACTTGAGAGATGTGGTTACTACATTGAGGATGGATAAGTTGAATGCAAATCCTAGCAAGTGTTTCTTCTTTATTTCGAGGGTTATCTTCCTGTGATACAAGTTTTTGATATTAACTTTTTATAACTTCTTATAAAAAGTTACATACGATATGATAAAATTAAGTTAAAGTTAAAGTTACATATGATATGGCATTTGAGATATTAAGTTAAAGTTACATATGTTTACAATAACTTCTTATAACTTTGATAATATTAAATTTTTTTATATTATTTAAATAGCATAAATAACTTTTTATTTTATTTACTAAAACATAGCCCGCACAATATTGTGCCGGGTCCTTGACTAGTTTGTACATATGATATGGCAAAATTCAATGATAGAGCTCAATAACGGATCGAACACCAAAGCCAGGTGTGATCTTGTATTCCTTAAAGCAAGCATCTTTGAAGATTTTGCTCCATTTTTTCTCTTCTCTTTGCCCACCAGAAGTCAAGGTCATCATCAAAACATCGGCCTCGTATTGTACTTGAGTATGCTCGGGATCTTTCAACTTGGAGTTCACCACCACTTCCCACCTTTCCTCCCTCTTCTTTGCTCGCTACTGCTTTCTTACAATTCTTGAGAATCTGTATGCACTCCTCGTCGTTCCAATCGTGAAGAATATACTGCACAGATTAAGAAACATTTTTGTTTAATTACTGTATATTCAGTGAGCGAAAGTTTTCATCTGGGTAGCCGTCTAGCAGAGTCTAGTTTGAATTGCATAAATGTTTACCTTTAGCAGAACTGCATCGGTAGACGGGATGTGCTTGAACATGACCCCTACTATGAATTGAACCCCATCATCCTTGGGAAAGTCTGCAGCTACATGGGGAAGATCCAAGACCTTGACGTTCAAGTTGGGAAAGGCTTTGGCAATGGTCCTGGCACAACCACCAGTCCCCCCACCCACATCGATTAGCGACTTCAAGCCTTGGAACAGTTGGGGGGACTGTCACTGTCCATGGCGGCATTGAAGTCTTTGTTTAGATCAGGCTTTTGTTCCGCCACAACCCACATGTTACCACAGTAGCAAAGCTCGAAGGGTAGTTAGCCCTCCATCTTGATCCCGTCTCCCAAGTAAAATAATGGATTCAGTAGTGCGGGATCCAACACCGTTTTGGAGTAAGGGACGACACCTATATTGTCATGATTTGTAGTAAGGAGCTTGGAAGTGGGAGTGAGAATATACCTAGGCTCGGTAGTACCACTGCTCTCGTCCAAGGCAAAGATGCCCAAGTGCACAAGCAGGCGCATGAGGCGATACAAATGGGGAGATTTGGTTTCGGGAATGGGAATTGCAGCTGCTAGTTCACAGAGGGACATGGAAGAGAATTCATTTGAGTGAATCAGGTCTGGTATGCCTATTTGTATTGCACACCTCAGGGCCATGGAGTTCACATAGCCAAATTGGATGCTGAGAAGGTTGGTGTGTGGCTTAGAGAGCTCGCTAGACATCTCATGCACCTTGGATATTGTCAATGCGGCCAACTGATTTGGTCTAGATTATGAAGCTAGCTAGGGTATAGTTTGAGCCACTTCTGGACTCCTATTGTGATCTTGGGAAGCATGTTGGATATCTTGGTAGAGTATTTATAGTGATCACTGGAATAGATCAGCAACAGAAGCAATAATAAAATTATTTTGCCAAATGGAAGGCTCATAATTGCCATGCCCTTTATTCTACGATGGCTGGCGAGGATGTATGATATTGTGCATTGCACCTGGAAGATCACTGCTAATCTTGTCTGCATTTTATTGTAAGTGATGCGCCAAATTGTATTGTTGGGTTCTGGTCATCATCTCAGAACCGGTCGACTAGGAAAGTTGTATTCGAATTGGATTTCTTGCTGTCGAGCTCTCATAACTCGAGTCAAGTTCTCGTCTAACAGCTGGGAGTTGTTCGAATGGGAATGTTACTACTTCCAATTCGCCGTGTTGAATTCGCCTAGTTACCTGCAGACCCTTGATTTCTATACAAAAAGTTAAGTAATGACACACAAGACAGCAAAGCGAGCAAAATGAATTAGTTTTTGACCGGCAAATATTGGAGGAGACACTAAAAGAAAAAATTATTTTCTTGCCGCTTTTGTTTTTGTATTGGAGAGTACATGATCGACTATTATTCGGCCATGGATGTAAAACCCGTGACTCGAGTTAGGGTTTTACGTTACCGAACCAGTCGGTTCAACCGTTGGTTCGAGTCGAGTCAGTTTCATGAACCGCATGCTGAGTCAAGGCCAACCGTGAGTTATAAGCGATGAGAGTCAGGTATACCTGAATATATGATGATAACGTCGAGAAGATGGTGAGAAATGAGTTATCAGAATATATGAAAGTATGCAGTATTCTTTTCTTTTTATATGTTTGATCGTAGAAATATTTTTAGGCCGAATAACGCATTAGCACGCGTTGGATTATATTTGGGTGGGTTATTAGTTATAGAGCATGTTATTTGGATGTTGTTGTGTTTTTTTTATTTTATGGGATTTCTTCATATTTTTCTACATTTTTTTAGGATTTATTACAAACTAGTTTTTATTATTTTGACTCGAGTAGGAATCGAGTCAATACTTATTTACGAGTTTGCCACAAGGAGTGTTTTTCTCCTTTCCCCGACACTTCCCCCTCCCAAAACCCTCACCGCCCACTGTGGTCGTCGTCGCACTGCCGCCGATCAACGCCGCCCCGCCCCGCCCCGTTGTGCCGTCACCATGCCGCCACGACCCACCCTGGCCACCGTCTCGCCACCACGACGCCGGAATCGCCCCACAAAGCGCAACGCTCTCCTTGTCGATTCGTCGCCGTCCGGGCCGCGCCACCGCCGCCGTGACCCTGACGACCACCACCTTGACCTCCCCGACGTGTCCCCCTTACCAAGTGCCGCCGTCGAAGCCAGTCGTGGGCCTGATTGGAAATACCGACCGAACTCGACGCCGCCGCCGGCGGTCATTGCCACCGCAGCCGTCCTTGCCGCCACCAACATTGGGACGAGCTCGCCGAGCCGATGCTAACCCTTTCCCCCGATTGCCCCGCCGGAACAGTCGCCGGAAAACCACTGGGACAGTCATCGGAAAACCGCCGGAAGTTGTCAAAAAACCAGATTCACCCAAATTTATCGGAAATCACCTGATCTTCCGCTGAATCCCTCCAATTGAACCCTATCAAACTTCGGACGCCATTGGGTGTCGAATTCGAGCCACGAATCCCGTGAGGTATAACTTATTCTAATTTAATTATTTAAAAGTATTGATTATTAGAATTGCATGCTAGGATTGGTGAATTGTGTGTTATAATCATGTATATAAATGTAGAATTGATTAAGGATAAAATATGAAACTTGTTTGATTGAGTGGTAATAAAAATGGAGGCTAAGAAACTTATTAGGGTAACTAGGTAATGATCATGATCTAATGCAAACTAGCCTAAGTAGACTTATTAGAATTGATATAGGTTGATGTGTGTTGGTTGATGCGTGATGGATGTATGCATGATATAGGATGTATGACTACATCATGAGCGGGCGTTAGTATTTAGTTTTGATGTGTAGGTACGAAGTAGGAGCTCGCCGCCTAGGCGCGAGGACCCGATTGGAGCTTCTGCCAGGTCTGTTTAGGACTCGTTCTCTGATTTACGCTATTCTATTGTGTATTTGATTTATCATGTGCAGGACGAGTTAAGTGGCATTTTATCAGATCCCACTTGACTCGGGCTATTTAGCCAACATTTTTGTTCGGATTAATAACCCTCGAGGATGAGATCCCTTGAGTCAGTTTTCGAAATTAAGATCCACCACAAGTTGCCTTCGGGCCTATTGTATAAATCCCAACCCAGGCCTATATATGTATAGTTTTCGCATTTTTGGTGAGAGATGGAATGAGGGTTACTGACGGCCATGCCTTCAGATAGGGCGTGTGCTCGGAAGAGCGGGCTCTGGAGCTGGGGAGAACCCACTTCGTTCCCAAAGTATCCGGACAACTCCACCTTTGAGTTCCTCAAACCCGGAGAAGTGTGGAGGTTTACGGGTACTGCAATGCAGCGCATGTCTAGACTTGTGGTTCAAAAGATACTAAAGGCGACTGCCTGAGAGTGCTCGGCCTTCGTGCTCAAGGCCAGGAGTAATATGGAAGGTGCAGAGGGTGAAAAGGAATGAGATTTGATGTGAGAAGCGATAGAGAAATGGCCAAGGTATGAGAATGAGAAAGAAAGGGGGACGCTGTCGACCCGAGGGCGATGGCCCAATGGCGACGGCCCCCATATGTGCCCTGATAAGAGTTCTTGAGGAAGTATATGGTTTTCATTCAACAGGAGAGTTTGCTCTCCTGTGCCAGATTGATATTAGTTATTTTCCTAGCCGGTAACACTCGTTACTGACGGTTTTTCTATATATATGTAGGTGAGAAATGCGAGGGAAGAAAGCTGTCGGGACTGTGGAGGAGTAGTACGGAACCGTGCACACATGTACCTGCCGCGTGTAATCTATAATGATGGTGTGTTATTGTTACGTGAATGATAATTTTGATGTGTTTGCTTGGATGAATTTCTTGTTATGAAACGAACGGATAAATGTGAATGAGTAGGGAGCCTTGGAATTTAGACTCGGCTCAGGTAAAAGCAAATGAGATAATGATTGAATGTCATAGTAGATTGTTATGTTTTATCATATTTTGATAAAATATTTATATACTCTTGTCGTAGACATGTTGGCCCTTATTGCACTTTTAAGGAAAACTTTGTCCGTTTTTTTGTAGTAGTATATATTTTCTTTTGGTTTCTCATTTATTGTTTTGTCTTGTTTTGCTTGCACATCATAGCATGCATGTAAGACTACGTTAGAACCCACGCACCCCATCCATGCACTTCATGTTTGCATCTCCATCTTGAGACGCCGAGGGCAGATCCGGGTCGGTTTAAACGAACCTAGTAGATTAGCGAACGGTTCGGTCGCTAGTGACATTTCCAGGTCGGTTCACGGGTGAGTCGAAACGGGGTGTTACAATGGAACATATGTTAATTTTTTAAATTTTTTCCACGTCCGAAATATTCTTCAATCTTAAAACATTAGAGAATAGAGGTGTTGAGAAAACCCTAGCCGAAAAAAGTTTCTCCACGTTTTTTTCTTACCTTTTTTAAAACGTCGTGAAAAATCCATCTTGTATAATGAGGCAGCAGTGCAACTAGGATTATATCATCTGCTAAATGGTTGTAACGGGTCCAAAAAGATTATATGAGGCCTACCAAAAAAATTCATATTAAAGCAAATTAAAGGTGCAGCTTATTAGGTCTAAAAAATGCTCTCGACTTGACTTACCTATATTTTATATACAGCAATATTCAACATTACTTTAAATAATCAATTTTTGGAGCACTGATTATAAAACAGCTAAACTCTTTTTAAAAACGTGCATTTGCACTTGTTAAACTGCTGGTGGCATAAATATATAATTTAACAGCTAACAAATACTTAACATAGTAACAGACCTTGATCATTCCCCATGAATTTGCCAAAAAAAAAACCATTGCCTAAAATCAGTGTTAGTAAAAGAAGTAACAAGAATGGATCATTGTCTTTTTTATTGTGTTGGGTCCTCAGTTTTGTTTGTGTCTGACCTGTGATGCTTTTGTTTGATCTGTAATGCTTGCGTTTGATCCATAATTTTTTAACACTATTTATTTGACAATATAGCACAAACAGTTTGTTCAAGCCTCAAGCTCTCTTGAAATCCTTCTTTTTCCCTTTTTTTCCTTATATTTGAATTTGACAGTAAGTAGATCATTTTGTGTAGGTTTTTATGTTGAGACCAATACAGGGCAATAATAGCTTCGATTTGAATTTCAATTTGAAGATGTGAGTTCTATTGAATTGTTATTTCTTCTCCTATGGGTCTTTAGCTCAAACATGGAAGAGCACTCACTACTAGAGAAGTTGAACTCAATTTTGGGAAAGAAGTTGCTTCGATGATACTCTAATGCATGTTCTAACACATTATCCCTGCTTAGTCTGTTTGAGCAGAAACTTGGAAAGTACAACAGCCCATTGATTTCATGAACTGCCTCATTTGTGGACATGAGAATCGTGCTACTAGTACTGATAACTTCATTATTATGGTTTAGGGTTGCTTGGGAACGATTTGGCAATTTACAAAATACTGTTCTTTTTTGAATTTGTTGGCATAAAACTTTAAAATGTAGTTCGCCAAGATATAGTTGCAGATAGCTGGGCTTTTGTGTTTTATTTCTGATCATTTTTCTTTTCAAACTTTGGAGCTTCGAGAAGAAAATTAGTCCAAGAAATAGAGCAAAAGCGTTGGCATGTGCGACATGAGGTTGTCAACCTCATCAGTGGTTATTTTAGGAGATAACAAGAAAGTGGTTGATGCATTATACTGATCAGATGCTTCGACAATAGAGTATAATCTCCATCCTTACGTAGTGTGTGTGACTCAAAATTTTATGTAATGCAAATGAGCTGGAAGTGCCAGGAGATTGAGACAGTTTTGGGTTTGCTTGTAGCCATGGAGCTTGGAATATAGTAGTACCCAAATGATCTACAAATCTCACTTTTAACGTACAATTTAGAAGTCTTTTTTTGGGAGCAGGATAAGTAGTTCATTGTATTAGCAGGTATCCTATGGTGACGATGATCATTGTTATCGTGCATGAGCAGGCATCCTTTGGTGGCGAAGAGGGGCGAGGGGGTGGAGTGAATCTAAAAAGGAAGGGGGTGTGCGTATAATAATTTTTTTAATTAAAATCTCATATTTATAATTATATATTATTATTAAATTCCACTTATAATCTCTAAACTTTACACAAACCAACCACAATACAGAGAAAAGTCCATCCCTTCCAACACCCTTCTACCTCTTAAACGCGCTCCCCGCGGATCCGACGAGCGAGCTGTATATCTTTCGGCATGATGGTGACCCTCTTTGCATGGATCGCGCAGAGATTGGTGTCCTCGAACAGCCCGACCAGGTAGGCCTCGGCGGCCTCTTGAAGGGCGGCGACGGCCGAGCTCTGGAAGCGAAGGTCGGTCTTGAAGTCCTGGGCGATCTCCCTGACCAGCCTCTGGAAGGGGAGCTTGCGGATGAGCAGCTCGGTGCTCTTCTGGTACTTGCGGATCTCGCGAAGGGCGACGGTGCCGGTGGCGGGGGGACTTGCGGGCGGCCTTAGTGGCCAGCTGCTTGCGGGGGGCCTTGCCACCGGTGGACTTGCGGGCGGTCTGCTTCGTTCGAGCCATCGGAGGCCGGAAAGGGGAGGATCTTGGAGAGGATGGAGTGTGAAGGGGGAATCGGGAGGGGATTTAAATAAGGCGGGAAATTTGTTGCGATCCGGCGGGAATAGGAGGGGGCAATGTGAGCGGTCGATTTTTTTGGAATCGGCGGTTGTCGCTGTTTTGGGGAGTTTTGACGCGGATCGGCGCTTAATCTAAAGGGCGGGGGCGGATTTTCGAAATTGAAATAGGTTTGAATTTGGCCTTCCGGGAAGGGATGTTTGATTATAGTTTGCACAAATTTGGTGTTTACGTTTCCAAGTTCAAATGAAATGAATCATATAATGAGCATCTGATCTAAGGGTATTAATTGAGCAGCCAACCTATGAGCATTTGTTATTCAACTCGACTTAAGACTCAAACATTTTAACGCCCGAGCCCGAATTCGAATCCCACAAATCGAGTTTGAGAAAAGCGGTGTTCAATTTGACTCGACTCAGTTATAACTCAAACCCAATTTGAAATCGACTCGTATCTCGACTCAAGTACGACTCAAAAATATAATATAATAATATATATAATATCACTTACCTACTCAAAACACATTTAAAATCGTAGATAAATTTTATTATTGACTATTAATATAAATTCTAAAAAATAATTTTACTATAATAAAAGAATAAAAACTAATTTTAATTAACATGAGTCTGCTACCTACAAAAATCTCTGCCACAATAATTTAATTGTTTAGCATGACTTAATTAATCAAAATTATAAGGTTAACAAATTATGCATGTTATGACTTGTATAAGAGACAGACCACCAAAAATATAGATAAGATAACCAAAAGATTTACAGTTCATTACCAAGATAAATATATATATATATATAATATATAAATCATACCTATAATCAGGTTCTTAAATGATCCGGCATCAATCAATAAGCCCATGTGTAAAACTCGTGACTCAAGTCAGAGTTTTATATTAGCGAACCAGTTGGTTCAACCATCAGTTTGAATCGAGTTAGTTTCATGAACCACCTATTGAGTCGAAGCCAACCGTGAGTTCTGAGCGATGAGGGTCAAGTGTACCTAAGTATATGATGATAACATCAAAAAGATAATAAAAATGAGTTATCAGAGTTTATGAAAGTATGCAATATATATTTTTTATGTAGTTGATCGTAGAATTATTTTTAGGCCGAATAACGTATTAGGACACATTATAAGATAATTTGGGTGGGTTATTAGTTATAGAACATGTTATTGTGGTATTATGGTGTGTATTATATTTTATGGGATTTCCCCTTCTTTTTGGATTTATTACTCCTTCTCCGTCGCCAACACCGCCTCCAGCCACCGCACCACCGCCGATCAATATCGCTGGTTACCACCAGAACATCGCCGACCATTCCCCTTGCTGTCCGGCCATCGCCTGGCATCCACGACACGACAAAGACGTCACGACCGCACCGCGCTCCATTCACCGAATACACCGCCGGTGACTGCTATGGCCTCAACGATGCCAACCGTCCCGCAACCTTTCCCGACCGGAGCGAAGCCCAACACCACCCATCCTGGCCAGATCTCGTCACCCCACCACCGACCGCCCCTGCTTTGCCCTTTTTTGACGAGATGTCGCCTCCGACAACCTTTTCGACGTCGTAGACGAGTCGGGCTCACCGAGCCGGTGCCAATGGTACCCCATACTATCGCTATCCCGCTGGTAGCCACCACCGACAACAGTTGCCAAAACCGTCAAAAGCTGCCAGAACGCGTCGAAAAATCAAATTCACTGGAATTCGCCTGATCTTCCACCAAACTCTTCTAGTCGAACCTGATCGAACTTCTTATGCTACCCACTGTCGAATTCAAGCTCTGAGACTTGCGACAAAACCCTAGCCGTCACTGATTGTTGACGACGCGAAGTATAATTACCTCCGATTTAATTATTTAAAATTGATAATTATTAACACATCATGGTAGGATTGATTGTTAGATGTTATGAATGTCTAGTAGTGGATGAAATGATATTTGTATGATTTGAGTTATGCTTAATGAATGCTAATTATCTAATACTTGAACATGTTAATTGACTGCAACGTAATTTAGAAAAACATAATAAAATCAGAAGGAATAAAATGAGCCAAGGACATTTTTATTGTGACGAGGATTGTTGATTGTATGATGGTTGATGAGTGTATTGTTAGTATGATAGACTATCTTGGTAATCTTTAATCTATAAAACTGTATGTTTTTTCTCCAAAACGAGCTACTTTCGAGCTTATGAACGAGCTGGTTTCCAACTCATAAACAAACCAGTTTCGAACTCTTAAACGATCTCGTTTTGAGCTCTCAAATGAGTTAGTTTCGAACTCCCAAACGAGTTAGTTTCGACTTCCTTAAAATTTAACAGTTTAAGTGTATTCGAACTCGAGTTGAGCTCAAATAATATCAGAAATATTTGAGTCAATTTTGAGTATATATACTCGAAGCTCATTCGATCTCAAGTCGAGTTCGATCACAAGGTGAGCTCGGCTCGTTAGCTTGTTTAGCAGCTCTAGTCGGATCTAATTTAGACGGATTTAGTAAAATCAATATGATTTTGACCCAAACCAATTTATATGATTGATCATAAAGTAATTTGAACTAATGTAATTGGAGCTGATGTATACACTCCTCTTTCAACTAACACAAACATATATCTTTAAATTTTTATGTTCAAATTAATTTAAATATTTATAATAAAAAACTCAAGACCAAAATTAAATCACAATAAAATTTATAAGGCCGTACATAGTGTGGTTTGAACTGGAAAAAATGATCAGATCATCGCTTATACGGTGATTGGTTGCATTTCTTTGACTATTTTTTTATTAAAAAAAGTAAAATTAAAGATGTGGTATAAAGTTATTTGGTAGTGTATATGTCAAATAAAAGAACGCGAGCGGCGGCCCCGCAAGTCAACCCCTCCGCCGCTGCCGCCCTCGCAGTCTTCCTCCTTACTGCCGTTGCCTGGTCCCGGGGCGAAGGGGATACGCCGCAATCATCGACAGCGGCAGCACCGTGCGAGCTTGCGATTTTTGCTACTTTTGAAGTGGAAGACATCTGCACAAAGCTGATGTCTTCCACTTGGTTTTGGCTCCTTGTTGTCATTTATAACGGACCCGACGTGCAGCTTGTGTTGCTCTATTTGTTTTGTTGCTCCACAACGTCTGCCTTCTTCTCGTTCCGGATTTTGGAGATTCAGGAAATTGCAGTCTTTGATTGTTGCAAACTCTTGGGTATCTTGTTTTTGGTTAGTGGTTACGAAGTTTCAATGGTGGCGATGCTCCAACGAGAGGAAGAAGCAAACGGCGAGGCATGCTCTCTTTGCAAATTTTCAATTTTATCTTCTTTTTATGAATTTTGTGTATCTCTAACAAACATCTTATTTTTAACAAAGAAAAAGAAAATAAATTATATAACATAATTTTAACATTTTTGTAGAAAAAATATCAATTTTTTTACCAAATAAAGGGAATAAAATATCAAAATTAGCATTAGGGTGGTAATGAACGGACTTCGACAAGGTCAAGATGAATCAAGTAGCATGCCATTACCTTGAAGAATGCCCACGCCTGTCAATATCTATTTGGGTATTTAGCCATTTCAATACATTATATGGCAAACAGTCAAATGGACGGATAAGTGGATACTATCATAAATAAATATTTTTATTAAATATAACTAAATTTCGTTAAAATAACATATGTTAATTAGCTGTTAAATATAATAACATAAATTTTACATTGTTATTTTAATTTGTATATTATTGAGGAATCAAAAACTTGGAGAGAATATATGGAAGTTAATTAAGACAAATAATTATCCAAAAATTAAATATTACTAAAAAAATTTAATAGCAAATTACAATCAATCATTCCATAAAGTGTAATCAGGGTGAAAAAGGGTCATAGGAGGAAAGAAACACATGGAAAAGTGACGTTAATGAAGATGATAATCACTTAAAAATTTAAACCCTTAGCATTTAACTTTTTTGTTATGGTAATAATTAAAAAATCTTGATAAATCTTTTAAAAAATGTATTAATAAAGATAATATTAGGTAAGACAAGTTAATCTTTTTTTTCAAATGATAAGGACTATAAATTCTAAGAGGTCTTAACAAAATCTTCTAAATATTTTCTTTATTATTAATTATTGATAGACATGGACAATAACAGACATGGCGAATATATATATATATATAGAGAGAGAGAGAGAGAGAAGTGCCATCTTGTGCAAGGGGTAGGAAAAATTTCCAACCCCAAACTTTCATCTGGGTCTTCCTTATGATCGGATAGCCCAAATTCAATAAAAAAATCATCACCCCCGTCCCCCCACCTCTATCCACCCGTCATCGTCGCCGCCCCAGGCCTCGCCTCAGGGCGCCCCCTAGTCTACCTTCTTGCCCCCCACCCAATTGTCTGCTCCCCACCCATCACCACTGCCCCCGTCCCTGCCTCCAGGTGCCCCCCAGTCTGCCACCCCCGTCGCCCCCGCCCCCATCACCTCCTCAACCCCCCCCTCTATCCCCTCCCCTCGGTCCTGGCAATCCCCCCTCGGCCCCGCCCACCTGTCACCCACCCCCACCCCCTCTGCCCACCCCTCTGTCACCCCCTCCCCACCTTCGCCTGCCCCCCCCCCATCACCCCCTCCTCCCCCTCTCCCCCTCCCGCTCTGTCCACCACCCCCCTTGCCCCCTCCCCCAAAGCACCCCCCACCCCCCCCCCCCCACCACACACACACACACTTGCCCTGCCCACCCCCCTCACCCCCTTCCTCTCCCCAACCACCCCCCCATGTCTATGTTCATACAGCTCTAAAAAGATGTCATTTATGCATCACGGAATGGTGCATGGACAGTCTACTGGACAAATCGTATACAGTTCTAGTGTCACAGTGTCACGCCTACTTAGCATTATTGCACAAATCAAAATCACCTAAAAGAAAAAAATACCAAATTGAACCAATTCAATCTAAATTAGCCAAAAACTATTTTATTTTGAATCAGTGGAACCGGTCTCAAATATGTATATTTAATACTTACTGTTAGGGTTGCTAAATAAGCGAGCAAGCCAAGCTCAGCTTGTGCTCAAATACGACTCGAATAGCTTAAAGTCCGTTCAAACTCGATTCAAGATCAAATGAGTTTTGAACATATATATTCAAATTTGATTCGAACATTTCTCTCGAGCTCAAATACATATAAATTGTTAAATCTTGAAAAGCTCTAAACCAGCTCATTTAGGAGCTCAAAACTAGCTCGTCTAAGAGCTTGAAACCAATTTATTTAGGAGCTCAAAACCAACTCGATCATAAAGTCAAAAGTAACTTATTTAGAAGAAAAATATATAATTATAGAGATTAAAATTAACAAAAAATAGTCTATCAACATATTTATATAAATTATCATAATAATAAAAGGTCTTTTCAAGTTTTAACCATGTTTCAATTTTTTTACAAAATACCTAAAACACCAACATACGTTTCCAAAAAATAAAATACTTAAAACTGTTAACTCAAAATTGAAAAAAATTATCCAAAGTCTATATTTTATATCCTTCATCCACATTTAAACAGATTTATCCAGCCTTCATCCTAGAAAAAAATTAATAGATATCTTCAATTATGAGATGTAAGATTAAATAAAATAAATAAATTTTGTAAAATGAACAAATGTATTCTAATATTCTTGAATATTTGCGTCATCGTATAGTACTTAAAACGTGGATTAAGTATGTCATCTCAAATCATGTTGTAGACCTAATCAATGAGGTCATTGAACCAAAAGTTTAAGGATATTAGTAAGTAGCACACTTTTGTAGGTAAATTTTCATCTTGAAAATCTATGAAAAAGAACTCATCACATAGAAATATCATTCAAAGAGGGTCAAGCTTTATTATTTGATATCTCTCTAACCAAAAGCAATCGTTAAACTCTTCTAGTGCACTTTATACAACCATTACATGCATTTGAGGGGAAAAAATAGACAAAACATTGAAAGGAAACACTTATAATGAAGCATGAATATTTTAGATCATAAAACCTAATTCTTGTATACACCACATGAATATATGATCCACATAATAGGATAAATTCTATAGATAAAATGACCATGAAAATCATGAAACATGCCTGTGCATATTTAAATTTTTTGGTCGTTTGTATGTGCTAAATCTTCCTAAATGCAAATCATAGCAGAAAAAGTTCTCAAATATTCAACATTTGAACTTTAAGAATAATCACTGACAGGTGTGTCCCAAACTACAAGAGGCCCTACCCACTGTACAACAATTATCTTTATGGTTTAGCATGTTACATGTACAAGCTAAGTTCTCGTAAAGATGACTACAATAATTCTATCACAAGTTATACCTTTTCCTAATTTTATTGTTTCATATTTCCAACTAGTGGCAAGATCAAGTTTACTAGGTGCCATGCCATCATATCTAATTAAGTTTTTTAGTCATACTTCCACCCAAGTTTAACATCTAATTTTTTTCCATGGATAAAATATCACTAATCATGACATAATCTCACCAATGCAAAAAAGAAAAAATTGCTTCCAACCCAATGCATGAAATATTAAAAAACTACCATAATAATTGAAAAATATATAGGAACAAATCCAACCTACGACTCATGAATCTTCCCAAATCAACCAAAGGCATCTTCCAACTGCCAATCAATAGTCTCCCACGACAAACCCCCAACAAAAATCCACATCTATTGCTTGCCGCCCATCACCACCTTACCAACAAACCCTTATTCTCATTTCTCATATTACAACCAACGAAAACAACCAAAACTGACGAGAAAGCACAAAAGTGTGAACCTATTCCTACCGAGGCCGGAGGAGGAGGATACCGAGAGCAGCTTCTACACAATCGCAAGCTTACAAAATGCTAATTCTCTGCCATTTGAATCTTGGAGCTTGATTTTTGTGGGGAGACGAAGCCTGGGTAAGACATTACCAAGAAGCCCATTTACTGGGCTTATATTTTTTTCTATTTTTTAACTTTATTTTTTACATAAAAAATGAAAATAAAATTTTCATCATTTGCAAATATTTTTTTCTTAGCTTTAAGTTGTCATCCTTTCAATTGCACACTTATTAAGAAATAAATATTTTTTTACCATCAAATTTCTCTAGCTATTAGTGGCATAATTAAGACCAAAGTTTTAAATACTATCGGTGACCCAAATTTAGTGGTACGACTCTCTACGATTTTAAATGTGTTTTGTGTAGGTAAGTGATATTAATAATCTATTTTTGACCTTATGATTATAAAGTCGAAAGTAGATAATTTAATTAAATTTATGCGAAAGAAAATTTAATAGTAGATAATTTAATTAATAAGAAGAAGTAGTAGATATATTTTGTGAACTATTGATAAAAAGTCTAGAATAGTGAAACAAAAAATTAAAAAACACGGACGATAGTCCTGTCCACGGTCAATTTCGTGGAAGATTCAAACACTGACATAAGGAAATAAAATTTGAAACTTTAGGCTCTATCTTTCTTAACAAATAAAAAATAATTTTTATTTGTGAAAGAAAAATCCAAAGAAAATATAGAGTCAAAAAGCGAACCGGTTAAAAGACGACGGACAGATTCTCGAAGTTCATCGGATCTTCGAGGAAGAACTTCAAAGCGAAGGCCCTTTTCGCCGATCCAAACTGGACTACAAGAGTGCAGGTCATGACGCCCCACAGGACAAAGGGGACGGCCTTGCAACCCTGGTTGGTGCTGGCGACCAAGCACCCCTCGGTGGTGGCCATCGGCACCAACAACTCCTTGCATCGAGCACCAGAGGCCCAGGTATCCCTACCGAGATCTAGACGTACCCTACTGGCATCTCACAACACTGGCCCAAGATGGAATCGTAGTTGAACCCGTCCAGCAACAGGCCGCCCAGGGACCGCTCAATGGCAACCTCCACCTCCTAGTGGCAGATTGTCGAGGCGCAGCAGCTGTTGCCCAGCCGGGCCTCCAAGGAGTAGGAGGGGGCGGTGCCAGAGATGACATCAGTGACGATGTCGGCGTCCTAGCCGGTGATATTGGGCGGCGCCAGCGGCGGGGCTGCGGCAGGCAAGGCGAGGATGAAATCGTTGGTGCAAGGCATCTTTCAACTGCCGATCATTAGTCCCCCAAGATAAACCCCCAATAAAAATCCACACGTCTCTTGCTTACCGCCCATCGCCACCTAACCAAGAAACTCTTATTGTAACACCTCGTTTCGGATCACCCGTGAACCGACCCGGAAATGTCACCGGCGACCGAACTGTTCACTAATCTACTGGGTTCGGTTAAGCCGACCCGGATCTGCCCTCGGCGTCTCAAGATGGAGATGCAAATATGAAATGCATGAATGGGAACGATTGGGTTTTAACGCGGTCCTACATGCATGCTATGATGTACAAGTAAAAACAAGACAAAACAATAAATAAGAAACCAAAAGAAAATATATACTACTACGTAAAAACGGACAGAGTTTCCCCTAAAAGTGTAATAAGGGCCAACCTGTCCACAACAAAGGTCTATAAATATTTTATCAAAATACGACAAAACATAATAATCTACCGCGGCATTCCACTATTATCTCATTTGTTTTCATCTAAGCCGAGGCTGAACTCAAGGCTCCCTGCTCATTCACATCTATCCGTTCATTTCATAACAGGCAATTCATCTAAACAAACACATCCAAATTATCATTCACATAGCATTAACACATCATCAATATACATTACACGCGGCAGGTACATGTGTGCGCGGTTCCATGCTGCTCCTCCGCAGTCCCGACAGCTTTCATTGCTCGCATTCCTCACCTACGTATATATAGAAAACCGCGAGTAACGAGTGTTACCAGCCCAAAAAATAACTAATATCAATCTGGCACAGGAGAGCAAACTCTCCTATTGAATGAAAACCATATACTTCCTTAAGAACTCTCATCAGGGCACATATGGGAGCCGTTGCCCTCGGGTCAACAGCGTCCCCCTTTCTTTCTCATTCTCATACCTTGGCCATTTCTCTATCGCTTCTTGCATCAAATCTCATTCCTTTCCGCCCTCTGCACCTTCCATATTACTCCTGGCCTTGAGTACGAAGGCCGAGCACTCTCAGGCCGTCGCCTTTAGTACCCTTTGAAACCACAAGTCTAGGCATGCGCTGCAATGCAGTACCCGTGAACCTCCACACTTCTCCGGGTTTGAGGAACTCAAAGGTGGAGTTGTCAGGATCCCTCGGGAATGAAACGGCTCGTACACCATTCCAGAGCCCACTATCGACTCACACGTGCCTGCTCGCGTAGCACGGTAGTCGGATTTCCCTCATTCAATCTCTCACAAAAAATGCGAAAACTATACATATATATAGGTCTAGGTTGGGATTTATACAATAGGCCCAAAGGCAACGTGAGCTGGATCTGAAGTTCGAAAACAAACTCGAGGGATCTCATCCTCGAGGGTTATTAATCCAAAAAAAGAACTATTGGCTAAATGACCCGAGTTAAGTGGGATCTGATAAAACGCCACTTAACTCGTCCTGCACATGATAAATCAAATACACAATGGAATAGCGTAAAACAGAGAACGAGTCCTAAACAGACCTGGTAGAAGCTCCAAACGGGTCCACGCGCCTAAGCGGCGAGCTCATACACCGTACCTACACAATCAAGCTAAAAGCTAACTCCCGCATGATGAATCACACATCATATAGCATGCACACACAGTCAACACAATCACGCATCAATCATCACACATTCATCCTAAGTCAATTCTAGTGAGTTTTCAATCTACATCTCATGAAATCAGGGTAATTAATTAGTTCACCTAATTAATTCCTTACTTTTCCATTTTAACACTCATCAATCAACCAATTTCATATTTTTTATTAAATTACACACAAACATACAGACACGTCAAAAACACGAAAATTCATCTAATTATCTAGTCTAGCATGCTTCCCTAATAATTATAAAATTTAAGAATTTAAGTCGGAGTAATTTATTCCTCGCGTCGTCGAAAATTGGCGACGGTTAGGGTTTCCGTTTCGTGGCTTGAAACTTGAATTTGGCACCTAGTGGTGTCCGAAGTCCAATCGGATTCGACCGGGTGCGTTCGGCGGATGATCCGGCAAATTTCCCACGAATCCAATTTTTCGGCGCTTTCAGCGGTTTCCCGGCGAGTGTCGGCTGTTTTCCGGCGAATTCTGGCGGTTTTTCGGCGATGATTCTAGACGGGGCAATCAGGGGGTCTATCGGCACCAACTCGACGAGTTTGGTCCAATGGTGGTGTTAAATAGGGTAGCCGGGGTGGCGATGGCTGTCGGCGACGGCGTCGAAAACGGGCGACGGCGGCGGCGTGCTCTGATCGGGGCTACAGCCGGCCTCGACGGCGGTCGGGATGATGGGGGAAACATCGGCAACGGCGAGAGGATGAGACTGGTGGTCACAGCAGCGGCGACGGTGACCAAACGGCGGCGGAATCTGGCTCGGAGTGGCGACAGCCGAGGCGGCTTCATTGCATCGCAGCGACACGCCGGCAGGCGATCGGTGGCTGGGGTCTGTCGGGACAGCACAACGACAACGAGGGGACGACAGGCAGTTGGTTCCGGCGGCGGGGCGGCAGTGGGTGGCGACAGCACACAGCGGCGGTAGGGTTTGGGTAGGGAAGCGTCGGGAAAAGGAGGTGAAATACTCCAATGGCAAAATCGTAAATAAGTATTGACTCGATACCTGCTCGAGTCAAAATAATAACTAGTTCATAATAAATCCTAAAAAATCTAGAAAAATTTGGAAAAATCACATAAAATAAAACAAACACAACAACGTCCAAATGACATGCTCTATAACTAATAACCCACCCGAATATAATCCAACGCGTCCTAATGTGTTATTCGGCCTAAAATTATTTCTACGATCAAACATATAAAAGAAAAAAAATACTCCATAATTTCATATATTCTGATAACTCATTTCTCACCATCTTCTCGATGTTATCATCATATATTCAGGTACATTTGACTCTCATCGCTCATAACTCACGGCTAGCCTCGACTTAGCACGCGGTTCATGAAACTGACTCGACTCGAACCAACGGTCGAACTGACTGGTTCGGTAATGTAAAACCCTGACTCAAGTCACGGGTTTTACACTCATTGTCACTTCTTAGATTGTAATGTAACACAACTAACGAAAGCAGCCAAAACCAAAGAGAAAGCACAAAAATGTGCACATGTTCTTACTGAGGCCAGAGGACGAGGATACGGGAGCGGCTTCTACGTAGTCACCAACGTTCAAAAACCCTAGGTCTCCACTGTTTGAATTTTGGTGCTTAATTTTTTTCTGTTGGATGTTTAGGGTTTTGGTTTTGGGGGAGACGGCCACTCGGTAAGACGTTACCAAGAAGCCCATTTACTTTGCTTATATTTTTTCTATTTTTTTAATTTTATTTTTTACTTAAAAAATAAAAATAAAATTTTATCATTTACAAATTTTTTTTTTTGCTTTGGGATGTCATTTTTTCAATTGCACATGAATTAAGAAACAAATAATTTTTTAGCATCAAATTTTTCTAGTTATTAGTGGCATAATTACAATCATAGTTTTAAGTATTATACGGTGACCCAAATATTTAAGTGGTACAACTCGTTACGATTTTAAATGTGTTTTGAATAGGTAAGTAATATTACATATATTATTATATTATATAATTGAGTTGAGTTTGAGCTATAACTGAATTGAGTCGAGTCAAACATTATTTTTCTCAAACTCAACATGTAAGATTCGAATAGGAGTCAAATTTGAGTTTGAGTATTTAAATATTAAGTTTCAAGTCAAATTAAGTCAAGTCAAACGCTAAATGTTCACGAGTTAGTTCGCTCAATTAGCAGCCTATTTACATCATTAAATGTGTATTTGTTTGCGTACAATAACAACATAAAATAACAATTCCACATCTTATAATAATACAGCAAAGGATAATGCAACAATAAAAATAAATCTTAACAAAGGATAATGCAACAATAAAAATAAATCTTAACAGTTAACACAACCTCCAAAAAATGTTCATATGTCTAAATGTTCAATATGGCACAATAAATTCAACGATATAAAAAAATTCCATGCTCAATTCATATAAAAAAAACTAAAACATCTTACAACTCACAAATCACAATAGCTACACAATAACAATATACTAAAGCAGTTTTACGATTCAAGAAATGCCCATATAAAAAAATCAATAAAACACCAACCAAATCTGTTCTTAATTACCACCTCACTATCAATCCCAACGCTACCAAATCAATGAACTAACAGACCAGATTCATGCAAACATTTCCACTCCATCGTTGAAAAAACAAATCAACCATGCCCACCAAAATTCAAAAGTGCAAACTATTTCAACCATAACCACCAAATCAATGAACCAACATCCAAATCCCCACTACATTTCCACAACATTGTAGTCTCGAAATTAGCATCTTAGATAGCCAAATGAACGACAAAAATTTATCAAAAATTGAGAAGAGAATTATTAAAAAAAATAAAGACCAAGAAAAAATATTAAATCTAACAAAATACTAAAAAAGGAATTCTTAGAAAAGTAAAATGCCAAGCATGGACTCCAAGGGAGGTAGGCCATTGGAAGAGATAGGATTGGGGCATAGAACGCAAAAGGAAAGAGTCAAATGACATGATGGTGAGGATCCTATAGTTGTAAAAATGGCCTGATTTGTACTTGAAATTTGCCGATTCCACTTTGATTGAAAGGATTTTGTTATAAAAAAAAAGTGAATTGGGCAGTTTTAAAAATAGTCATTAAATTAGCCGTAACGATTTTAACTTAATATCAAAATCGGTTTTTATAATTAAATGATAAAACTATCCGAAAAATATTAATCAATAAATGTACTAGGCAGGTGTAAAAAATCAAAATCCTATAAACCCAAAATCGCTTTTGCCTCGCCCCTCCCTCCGCCGCCACCGCCGTTTGCCTCGCTCCTTCCTCCGCCGCTGCCGCCGTTTGCCTCTCTCCTCCCTCCGCAGCCGCCCCCGTTTGCCTCGCCCCTCCCTCCGCCGCCGTTTGCCTCGCCGACTTCATCATATGCGATTAGAACTTAAAAATAATAGTTTCATCTTTCCCACCGGAGTGGCATTCTGTTTTGGATCGACTCAGTTGTATCTCAGCGTATATATTCAAGTCTGAAGAAGTGGGAGCAAGCGTATGGCAGCTTCTGTCGACCATCCCGTGGGCTTCAGGAAAGGGCAAAGAAGGGTTTGTCATTGGTAAGTCATACCTTCCTTAAGGTATTTGAGTAGATTCGTTTCAACGCTCGTGCTGATATAGTGTAGTACAATTTTACTAGTATTTCTTTTAATATAAAATGTCAAGAAATTATATTTCATTGACAGGTCAAATTAAGATATTTTCTATTTAATTTAGAATATTTTTCTGTTAGGGATTTTTAGGAACAACTGAAATTTCTCCTTAGTTTGTGTATGTGTTTATAAATAGAGGAACGGTCTTTTGTAATTGGCTCATTATCATGAATGAAAATTGAGCGTCTCTCATTTATCCTTCTCTTTCTTTTTTTATTTCTTCGACTCTATAGTGATACCTTTTTGTGCTTCTTATTACAGAGCTCACCTGTTTCACAAATTCCAAAAGCATGCCTTTGAAAAGCATCAATTTGTAAGTATGTTGTCGGTCATCAAAGTAGGTTTCTCTTTATTGAGAATAAGTCGTGTTTATTCCTTTTCTTACTATGAGGATGAAGAGTAAGCTATGGCATCAATCGATTATGTATGCAACGAAATTTTACTTATGTTAAAACTTTCTTGAAAGCGAAGCATTCATAATCTAAAAGTGAAGGAAAGTCAGGACCTCACAGTAATCAACCGTGGTCGAACTCTAATGGCAAGTCTTGTGGTTTTTTGTGTCTCTTAAACTTTAGAATTGTTGTAGAACTCCCTCTTAAACCAATTCAAAGGCTGATTCAGAATTTTGCAACTATGAAGGATCCTCAAAAGTTTTAGATTTTATTTTGAACTTATTTTTGGGTTCAGAATTTGCTGTAACTACACCACTTACATGATTGGCTTAAATCTCTTTAATCGGAAGTGTTTAAAAAAATTAACTCTAATAATTAAGTTAATCTCCTTCAATTAAGAAGATTTAAGTCAATCATGCAAGTGTTACAACGAATTTGCTAATACTTGCTATACCAGATCCCTAATATTGTATACCTTTTGTGAGTCAATAAGTAATATTGTAAGTGATCTTCTTTGGACTGAATGGGTCTATTGAGAATGGTGGGTGGAATAGGAGTAAATTGGGTAAATTTCAAAATGGCAATTCAACCTATAATTTGTGAACCGGCAACCTGCCAATCCTAGTAAAATCAACCGATGCAGAGTAAAATCAACTTATTTTGTGAATCGGCCGATTTATTCTAACCATGATGCTTAGTAGGTTGATGACGTGACCGCCATCCCCCAAATCCCTAACGCCTGCCTTTCTCCCAACTCCACCCCGTCCTCACCATTGGCGGCAGCCACAACTCTGGGACAAGGACCTGGCTGAGAGTTTTCTTTCCCAGGGTACATAACCCTCGTTTGTTTGTCATCTTCCTAGTGTATTCTTTTGCTTGTTATCTTTCTTTTTTACAGAGCTTGCTCAGATCATAACACTTGCACCTTTACTTACACGAAAGGAAGATGCTCGACTAATGATATTTTTCAGTAAATCCTAATGATTTAAGTTAGTTATTTCCACTGCATAACTACTGGAAATCATTAAGATTATCACTAATATAAATCATTAAGATTATCAATTTCAGCATTAGAAAGCATCATTGGCCTTTTTTATATATAATTTCTTGGCTTCTAACATCATTAGCCTTTTTTATAAACATCATTAGCTCATGTTTTTAATAATTGCTTGTCTCCTAAGAATGTAAAGTAATAATCGCACAGTTTGAGAATGTTGGAATAATCTCTATGGAAGTTTGAGAATATTGGAATAATTCTACATCTCTATGTGTGGTGTTTGAGAATGTTAGAATGGTCCCACATTTCTAAAGAGATGGATGGTGTATTGTATGTATTTGGTTTCCTAATACCACCAGGTCATTGTAAAAGGCTTAGGAACCCATATATATAATATATAAATACAACACACCACCACATCTCTTTTAGAAATGTAGGACTATTTTAACAAGAAAAAGTGCACAAACTATGCATGTTGTGCATATGAAAATGAATTTCAATAAGATGAAACGATTGATAGTATTGAGAAACCTTGGGAGAACCCAGACATAGAGATGCACAATTTTGCACTCACAATTGAGAATGCTCAGAAGGGTGCATGAAGGAATCATAAAGAAATGGAAGAAATTAGAGGTTGGTAAGGTAGGAATAGGATAGGGATTCAATTGAGGGTGGTGGCTGGCAAGGAGCAATGGGGGGAGTCGAGAGAGGAGAATAGTTATGATATGTCATGGCCATTGTTCAGTTGTAATTTTTTCCTTTTAAACCAGAGTTTTAACACTGTTAGGTTGTAGGGGGTTCAAGTGACCTCTATGCAATTCATTAATCATCGAGCTATCGATATTTTCCCTGTTTAGCATCTTCTTCTATCAATATATAGTTGTTGATTTTTTGTCGTCTTTATTCTGCTTTGTTGCACACATGACTTTCATCTTTATTTCTCAGTTTCCTTTATCTTAAAGAATTCTCAGAATAGTTTTTGGTGATTGATATGGAAATGGAAAGGCGTCTTTATATCCAAACGTGGAGGGAGGGAGGGAGGGTGATTTGGAAAGTCTTTTCTAAAACGGAAAAAGAAACCACCGGGTACTGGCTTTATTAAGTTTTTGTGTGATTTAATGGTTTATTATTTGATTTCATTATATTTGGTTGCCTCTTGTTTTATGTTCATGCGCTGTCATTACTTGCAGTTATTTGCTACCATGACCAAGTCTCAGGGGGACAATGTCAGTTCCAACACGTGCTTTTATTGTTTTTGCTGTTAAAACCTGTGCCACACAAAGATCACTTAGTAATGGTACTGCAATCCATGCTCAGGTGTTTAAAAGTGGGCTTTTGCCTGAAACCATGCTTGTTAATCACCTGCTCAACATGTATGTGAAACTACAGGATATGCATTCTGCCCAGAATTTGTTCAATGAAATGTCTGATAGAAATTTGGTTTCTTTTTCCACTTTAATATCTGGTTACTCTCGATCAGTAGAGCCCCATCTTGCACTCCATTTGGTTCCAGAATTGTGGAGGAATGATTTGCGTCCTAACCAGTTTGTCTTTTCAAGTTTGAATTTAGCATGCTCAAAGCTTAAGTTGGTTAACGAAGGTAAACAAATTCATGCTCAAGTGGTTATATCAGGTTATGGTTTGGACCCATTTGTAAAAACATCTCTCATTGACATGTACTCAAAACTTGAGGACTTGGACTCTGCAGCTTCTATTTTTTATCACTGTTTGATTAGGGATCATGTTACATATAATTCAATGATATCTGGTTTTGTTTCTTGTGGCTCATATCAAGAAGCACTTGAGTTGTTTGTTCAAGCTCGTCGGGATATTGATATGAGGCCCACAGAGTTCACTTTCAGCAGTGTGATCAAGGCTGTGTGTTATTCAGAAATGAGTACTGGAGAGCAAATTCATGCATTGAGCATCAAGACAGGACATGATTCAGATTGTTTTGTTGGGACAACACTGGTTGATATGTATAGTAAATTTGGTGACATGGAGTGTTCATTGAAGATTTATAGGCACATTTTCACTGTTGATCTTGCTCTCTACAATGCAGTTATAGGTGGGCTTGCTCAAAATGGTATGGCTGAATTTTCTTTGAAATTTTATGCTGAATTACTTATTGAAGGTTATATTCCAAACGAGTCAACCTTTTCCAGTGTTCTTAGAGCATGTACTGGTCTAAAACAGCCACAACTTGGAAGACTTCTTCACGGAGTGATTGAAAAGTCTGACTTTCGAAGGAATTTAGTTGTAAATACTGCCTTGATTGATATGTATATGAAGAATGGTTACGTTGAAGAGAGTTGGCGAATATTCAGGAACATGCCTGAGAGGAACACCATTTCTTATAATTCCATGATTGGTGGACTTGGACAGAATGCTAAATTTTTTGAAGCAGTGAAGCTGTTTGCCAATATGAATCATAGATCAGTGGCGGCTGATCTAGCTACTTTTATTGTCCTTTTAAGTTCCTCTTTGGGATATGGAAAATGTATTTATGCCCATGCAGTAAAGCATGGTTATGGGGTGGTGCCAATGGTGCAGAACTCTTTGTTAGATTGCCTTCTAAAAGAAGGTGCTATAGATGATGCTGTGGAGTTTTTGAAAAAATGTTTCAGAAAAGTGTTGTTTCGTGGACTACGATAATTTCAGGTTTAGGGCAACTAGGGTTTAATCTAAAAGCAGTTCAGCTATTTAAGAGAATGCAAGTAGCAAGTGTGAGTCCAAATTGTTTTACCATTTCTTGTGTCCTAAAGGCATGTGGGCATCTGTCTATCTTAGAGCTAGGAAAATGTGTCCACAGTTTTAGTGTCAAGCATGGGACTGATGGCAATGAATTCACAGTTAGTTCTATGTTGGACATGTATGCCAATTGTGGAGCATTGGTGGAGGCGCATAAGTTATTTGAAGAATTACCCAATACAGATGTCGTATCATGGAATTCAATGATTACAGCATTGTGCAAACATGGAAATGCGCGTGATGCTTTAATGTTGCTGGACACAATGGCAAGTTTTGGTGTCAAGCCAAATCATGTCACTTTCATCTCTCTGTTATCATCTTGTAGTCATTGTGGTTTTGTTGATGAAGCCATTCGCATTTTTGACTTAATGACTTGCAAATATGAGATCAGTCCAAGCATGGAACACTATGCATGCATGGTGGATTTATATGGTCGGATTGGGCTGCTAGATAAGGCGAAGGAGTTGGTTGATAATATGCCAATGAAGGCAGATGTGTCAATCTGGAAGACAATTTTGGCAGCTTCTAGGCTCCATGGGAATTTAGACCTGGCAAAAATTGCATTAGATCATATTACAAGTATCGAAAATCAAGATAAAGCTTCCTATGTGACAATGTCAAACTTATATGCTGAGGTTGGGAAGTGGGAGGTAGCTGAGGAACTGCGAACATCAATGAGAAACCAAGGAGTATGGAAGAATCCTGGGCTTAGCAGTGTTTACGTACAAGCATAGTTGTTGGTTTTGTGCACAGTTATTTGCATATGATAGAAGGAAAGCTGTGGTTGGACAAGTACGGACCATTTGCCCTCGTTTTATTTTCAATCAAGTCCTCTGTGTATTGCATATTGTAAATTGTTATGGTGGCTGTTGCCATTGCTTTTTCAAGGTCCAATTATTAATATTTTATCTCTGCTTTAATTTTTTGCAGATGGTATAGCCTCCCTCTTGATCACCTCCAAGCATGGTGTGGGTTGCATGATTATTTTTTTGACTACCATAATGTATGTTAATATGCATCCTCTATTTACTAATATCATCATTTTAAAGGAAATTGCACATCCGGCTATACGTCAATATCTTTCTATAATTATTTGCTACATGTCTTAGTTCAAATTGGGGAGAGAAACTGAGGCTTCAGAGACTTTTTGCTGCTCAGCGACCTGAAAATGCTTTATTTGCAGGTATATATTGTAGATGTTTATGTATGGTCTTTTAAGGTTAAATTAAACTTCTGCTCGTAATTGTCAACTGCTTACGTTTTCTGCCCTCGTATACTTGAATTCATATTTCACTTGGTATTTTGTTTTATACCCTCTGAGAGTAAGCTGCTTGAAGTTTGAACTGCTCATTATTTTTGCAGTGCTCTGGAAGTGATTTTTTGCTTCCTGTAATGTGCATTTTTATATTCATTTAGTAAATTTTCCTTACAGGGAGGGAAACAGGAGAATCAATAAGCGCAAATTGGAGATCCTAAAGCATGAGCTCGATGATTGCTAGCTGCTTGTATCTAATCATTTCAAGACACTTGCAAACGAAGCAGCTGGGACGACTCAAGTTGACTCAACAAAAAATAATCAGTAGTTGCAATGATAAAATGCTCAAGTTGACGATTTTTGGTGGAGGGAGATTCCAACATAAATCGAGAGTAAGCAATGGTGTAGTAGGTCACGAAGGCAAAGTACACGTCTGGCACCTCCCCGTGGTTTGAGCTTTGTATGAAGGGAATAACGTGGGTGTTATCTTGTTCAATAGTCTACCACTGAAAATTTTTTCTCTTACCGGTAGAGCTTCCCATGTACATGGCTGCAAGTCTCGAGGAAGTGGTAACATAGGGTATTTATTTATATGAAAATCATAATTATAAATTCCTTGCAGCAATCCTAAAACTCGTTCATTGTCATTCGACTTGAATCAAACGAGTTATGACATTCTCTAGTCCGAAGTAACGGGTCAAAATGATATATTAGAATTTATTTGTATAAGATTGCCTAAGATATGTGAAGAACAGCCTCGGCTTGATTGGTAAGAATTACTTCACGTGATCTAGTAGTTACATCATCGAACCATAAAACCCGTCTCTTGCGAAATAGATAATCTGGTTTCTGACCCTTGTGTGTTCGAGTCACAAAATCCGTCTCTTGCAAAATATAGGATTGGTCAAACCCGGTTATGAACCCAGTTACCTTAATGTTCCGTTTAATTAGGAAGAAAGAAATATAAAATTTATAAAATTTACATATAAATAGTTGATAGTATATGTGGTCATGGAAAGAACAAATTGGTCAGCAACCAGTGACGTTTTTCTAAAATCTTCGAAGCTTCTTATAAGATAAATGATCTTATTTTGTGCAATTTCAAATGGATCAAATGACAAAGTCATTGTTGAGAAAAAGATATTTTTTCTCGAATGAAATAAAACATTAGATTCGTATAATAGTTTTAGCAAAAGCTTGGTTGAAAGGTACAAAGATAATATTATTCGTAGGGTTACTAATTGAGCGAGCCAACTCGTAAGTATTTAGCGTTCGGTTCGGTTTGACTCAACTCGAAACTCGATATTTAAATATTCGAACTCGAACTCGAATCTTACAAGCCGAGCTTGAGCAAGGTCGTGTTCGACTCGACTCGACTCGGTTATAACTCAAACTCGACTCGACAAAATAATATAATAATATAGTTTTTATATTTTATTTATTTAATTATATATATATATATAATATAATATAATAACAAAGAAGTGAGATAATTGAGAGGGTAAGTATTCAAGTTGATGACCTCAAGGTTTATTAAGTAAGGTACTTTTGATTTTTAATTGAGCCGGTTTCGAGCTCACGAACGAACTAGGTTCCAACTCGAAAAAGTTAAACATTTAAGTGTATTCGAGCTCGAGTCGAGCTTGAATAAATAAAATATATTCGAGTCGAACTCGGACATATATATTCAAAACTCGTGCGATTTCGAGTCAGATTTGAATAAGTTTCGAACTATTTGAATCGAGTTCGAATACATATTAAGTTCGGCTCGCTCGCTCAATTAACACCCCTAATTATTTGGTGGGATAATATTGATCTTTTACAATAAAATTATTTATTTTTAGAGTAGAGATGAGTTGTTATATTTCCAAACACCCAAACCATGTCCGACGACACTGGCTGCCTGGCTTGGCGGGAAAGAAAAGAAAAGAAACGATCAAATCAAGCACGACTCCAATGGGGGCTCTTCATCTCCTCCCCTCCCCCAGCTAAGTGGTAGTAGACAAGGATGGTGGTACTCCCCGTGGTCAAGCTCGGCGCTCTCGCTCTCAGGACTCTCTCCAAACCCATTGCTTCCAAGCTCAAGAAAGCGGCCGGCGTCGCCCCCAGGTTTCGGCACTTCATCATCAGCATCGCACAGGTAACATATACATGGCCAGGTTCTTGAAAGATTTGTTCTTTTTATTTTTCTTTTTGTTTTTGAAGAAACACTGCAAAAGAGTAAATGATTGGGTGATTCACGTTTCTTATTCCTCTTTGTTGTATGATTCATTCATGGAGGGGTTATTCTTACATGGTCTGTTATTGATGTGCATATATGAGTGCAATAGGTCTTGTACGTTGGAATGTGGCAGTGGGAAAAGGGATTATTGATGTATGAATTTTACATCTCAAAATTAGTATTGGTTGCTTAATTTCTGGTTGCAGGTATTAAGAGTCTGTTTTGATGAAAACCTAGCTAGCGTGCTCTCTTCTTCTACATTTTTTTTTTTTTGAGAATGTGAGCAATTTTATTTTTTTCACAAATTACATTAACTTATTTGGGCATACCCAAATTTACAAATGAATGGCCAGTAAAACATGAACAAAACAAAATCACCTATAAAATGATAATACAGAAGATCAAGATCATAGGGATAGGTGATCAAACTTGATCGTAAATGACTATTGAACTTTTTGCATGAAACTTCTGGGGAGACTCTTTCATGTCCAAAAATTCTGGAATTTCTTTCAACCAAAATATGATAAACAGTGCTAGCGTGCTCTTTGCTTGATGCTTGTTTTGGATTTTGTTAAAATTAGTCCATGGGCAATCTTTTGTCGTTGTCTTTCTTTTACAATTAGCAATTCTCGATTTTCATGCGGACAACATGTTAATTCATCTAAAAATGACTTACTTTTTAAATGGATCATGTCTCTTTTTCTTTGTTCTTGTGATCTGACATACTTTTTAATGGATTATGTCTCTTTCTCTATATTCTTTTGATCAAAAAGTAGGCAAACCATCGGTTTAGTACAAACTTGCAAAGGCGTTTATATGGTCATGCAACCAATGTTGAAGTACAACCTCTGAATGAGGAGAGGGCTGTCCAAGCTGCTGCTGATCTTATTGGGGAACTCTTTGTTTTCACGGTATAATTTTATCTGATACATTATGGCATTCTTTCAAGGGTAAAAATTTGGGGCAAATAAAATTGATTTATGCTGGCATTTGTTTGCATTCCGGAAAAAATTTACAGGGTCCACATTTTCTTGATTGTTTTCCCAGACTATTGGCGGGATTTCAATCTTTTCTCTGTTGACACTACATGTAATAGACCTTTTCTTTGACTTGTTGAAATATGACGAGTTTGTCTGTTGGGCTAGGTAGCTGGAGCTGCTGTGATATATGAAGTTCATAGAAATGCCAGAGCAGAAGCTCGAAAAGAGGATTTTCGACGACAAGAATTGGAGGTACTATATGAGTTGCAAACTATGGCATCATTATTTGTATAATTAATAACAAGCGCCTTTTTTTTACATTTTTTTTCCACACAGCATAAATGATATTTCTATCCCTTGAGCCATTTTGTTAGTTTTGCCCAACATACGAAAGATTGAGCTTTGAAAGCTATCATATGATTTTACTTTGGAAGATGTATTGCAATTTCCATCACAGGCCATGAAACAAAAAGAAGATAAAATGGCGCTAGAGATTGAGTTCTTCAAGCAAAAAATTAACGAATTGGAGAAGCTTTGCAAGGAGCGTGGTTTATCTGGCTATTTAAATATTAGGAGCTCACGTTTTATCAAAGGCATCAATCCAGGTTCTTCTCCTACTTGATGATTTAGTCCTGTAGAGCATGAAAGCTCAGAGCTACCTATTCTCCTGGAAATATGCTTGGATTGATTCAATTAAACATTGTTTTTGTAAGTAAGAATTAGACTTGCTTCAGTTTAAACCATTTGTCAATGAATGTCAAAAACCAAAAACATGGTAAGTCTGTAGAATTGACTTCCTCCATAGTAAAAACTGCGCAAGGTTCCATTTATATTTTGTTGGGCTGACTGTCAGAGGAACAAAGCGCGAAATTTTTAGGTGCTGTTCTTCTGTAAAAGAGATAAAGAAGGAAGAGAAGCTTTATTAGAGCATTGTATGCCTAATTTATGTATAAAATGCTGTCTGAGTCGACTGAATCAGATTCTGTGATGCCCTTCTTTTCATATTGTGCTTAGACATGAATTTTTCGAATAAAATAAAATTCTACGTTCTAAACTTGATAAAAGATCAGTGTGTGATTCTCATGACCCTATATCTACATTGTACATTGGAGAACCATGGAGGACTGTGAAGTCGATAATTTGTGTAAAGCATTTTCTTTGTTTATACCTTTCGGAAGGTGATGGTCCAAGATCAACACTTCCTCTGTGATGATCAACGCAAGTTTCTGTCATAGTTACTTTTGTCCATAGAAATATTCTTTCGGTCATCTACTGATAGTTTTTCTATTGACCAATGGCACCGAAACTGGTAGAGAAGTAGATTTGTCTCTTCCTAATTCACTTTATGAGTCACTTGTACCTATTGGTGTTTGTAGCACTCTTCAATATGTTAAATTTAGCTCATCTCATCATCGAGCTTAACTTACCCCGATTTCAGCTTATTCGTTGTGTACGCGTGGAAAAACCAAGTGAATGGCTTATAAAAAAAACCGGATGAGGGCATCAGTTTGAGTTCGACCCATTTCAAAGGCGAGCTCGAACAATAAATTCTCGTATATACATTTTTTTTCTGTTTTTTAAGCTTGTGTATATATATATATATAGTAGATCTTCTCACATATAGAAAATCTACTATGCGCTGCCTTAATTGGCAGCGCATTGTATGTAGTCTGCTGGATCAAAATCCAACGGACCACATACAATGCCCCTTATTCCACCCCCGTTTTTTTCTTCCCCCCTCCCCGACGGTTCCGCCGCCACCTTGACCCCAGCTCCACCTGGCCCCGACCCCACCTGCAGCCGCCGTCCCCCACCAGCAGCCGCGGCAGCCCCCTCGGGTTGCTTCGCCCCCACACCCCCGGCCACCACCTTCCTCCCCGCCCCTGCCCACAGCCACGGCCCCCCGCGTTCCCCGCCTACCCGGGTGCCACCTTCCACCACCCTCCCCAACCCACCGACGCCACGGCCCTTCCCCCCCTGCCCGCTCGCAGCTGCCCGCACCCAGCCACCCGCTCCTGACCGTCGATGCACGTTTTCCAAGTAGCCCACCCACCCCCGAGACAGCGACAACAATGGCTAGTGGGCGGCGGGCGACGAGGTTCGCCAATGGTGGGGCGGCCGGCAAAACAAAGGGAGAAGAACAGGGGAAGGGTAATTTTGTAATAAAAATTTGACTCGAGTGGGAATTGAGTGAAATTTAATTTAAAAAATAAAATAATTTCATAATAAAAACTTGACTCAATCCAGACTAAAGTTAATATTATAAAATAAATTTAAAAAATAAAATAATTTTATAAAAAAAAACTTGACTCAATCCCGACTCGAGTTAATATTATGAAATAAATTTTAAAAAAATAACATAATTTTGTAATAAAACCTTGACTTGATCCCGACTTGAGTTAATATTACAAAATAAATTTTAAAAAAATAAAATAATTTTATAATAAAAACTTGACTCAATCCCGACTCGAGTTAATATTAAGATATAAATTTAAAAAAATAAAATAATTTTGTAATAAAAACTTAAATCGATCCTAACTCGGGTTAATAATTACGTAATAAAAAAATAAAAACTTGACCCAATCGAGTTAATTGTTTTTTCGAAATTATTGGGATCGAGCCAATTTCTTATTACAAAATTATTTTATATTTTAAAATTTTATTTATTAATATTAACTTGAGTCGGGATCTGAGTTAAGTTTTTATTACGAAATTATTTTATTTTTTTAAATTTATTTAGGAATATTTACTCGGGTCGGGATCGTGTCAAGTTTTTATTACAAAATTATTTTATTTTTTAAAATTTATTTTGTAATATTAACTCTAGTCGGGATTGAGTCAAGGTCTTATTACAAAATTATGTTATTTTTTAAAATTTATTTCGTAATATTAACTCGAGTCAGGATTGAGTCAAGTTTTTTTATAAAATTATTTTATTTTTTATAAAATTTATTTTGTAATATTAACTCGAGTCGGGATCGAGTCAAGGTTTTATTACAAAATTATGTTTTTTAAAATTTATTTCGTAATATTAACTCGCGTCGAGATCGAGTTAAGTTTTTTTATAAAATTATTTTATTTTTTAAAATTTATTTTGTAATATTAACTTTAGTCCGGATCGAGTCAAGTTTTTATTATGAAATTATTTTATTTTTAAATTTATTTTTTAATATAAATTTCACTCGATCCTAACTTGAGTCAAATTTTTATTACAAAATTACCCTTCCCCTATTTCTTCCCCGTTTGTTTTGCCGCGCCTCTGTTTTGCCGGCCGCTCCACCGCTGGCGAACCTCGTCGCCTGCTGCCCGCTAGCCATTGCTGTCGCTGTCTCGGGGGTGGGTGGGCTGCTTGGAAAATGCGCATCGACGGTCGGGAGTGGGTGGCCGAGCGCGGGCGGCCGTAAGCGGGGCGGGGGAAGGGCTGCGGTGCCAGCCGGGTTGGGGAGGGTGGTGGAAGGTGGTGCCCGGGGTAGGGGGAACACAGGGGGCCGCGGTTGTGGGCGTGGGCAGGGGAGGAAGGTGGCGGCCAGGGGTGTGGGGGCGGAGCAACCTGAGGGGCCGCCGCGGCTGCTGGCGAGGGCAGTGGGGGATGGCGGTTGCAGGTGGGGTCAGGGCCGGGGACGGGGTGGGGCCGAGGGTGGGGCGGGGCGGGGCTGTGGGTAGGGTAGAACCGGGGTCAAGGTGGCGGTGGAAACCGTCGGGGAGGGGAAGAAAAGAAACGGGGTGGAATATGGGGCATTATATGTGGTCCGTTAGATTATGATCCAACGGACTACATACAATGCGCTGCCAATCAAGGCAGCGCATAGTAGATCTTCTCTCTCCCTCTCTCTCTCTCTCTCTCTCTCTCTCTCTCTCTATATATATATATATATGGTAGCGCTGGTATGCACTGCCCCATATTTGCAGCGCACCAGTGCTGCCCTTTACGGGTTGTTGGATCTGATCCAACGGCCCGTAATCACCCCATCCCACCCCCTGCCGCCCCTCGGCCACGGCCTCGCACTGCCCCTTCGCCCCCACCCATGGGCGCCGCCCACCCCAAGCCGCAACTCGCACTGCCCCCAGCCCCCACCCGCCGCTGCCGGCCCCAACCCAGCCAACCGCCCCTGTCACCGCTGCCCCCACCACCACACCCGCCACCGTTCGCAGCCACGGCCGGGCTCAACTCGAGTAAAAAAAAACTAGACTCAATATCGACTTGAGTCAAGTAAATAAAAAATTGACTCGGTATCGACTCGAGTCATGTTAATAAATAATTAACTCAGTATCGACTCGAGTCAAGTTAATAAATAATTGACTCAGTATCGACTCGAGTCAAGTTAATAAATAATTGACTCGGTATCGACTCGAGTCAAGTTAATAAATAATTGACTCGGTATCGACTCGAGTCAAGTTAATAAATAATTGACTCGGTATCGACTCAAGTCAAGCCAATAAAAATTGACTCGGTCTGGACTCGAGTCAATAAAATCTTGACTCGGTCCTGACTCAAGTTAATATTCTGAAATAATGCATCCTACCTCGGTAAACGGTTGAAAACTTAATTTTGCGATCAACTATAAATTACAAAAAATGGCAGACTCTTATATATTCTGATAACATTTAAATTATGTTGATGAAGTCGGCAACACATCAAAATCAAAACAGATGAGAGCCATCTCATTTAACTTTCTTCCACATGATGAATAAAAGTACAAACTTACAAGTTACAAATTTGTCAAGTTTGATTAAAGTCAATAACAATTCATGGAAACAAGTTACAAATCACTAGCATTATACAGTCAGAGCTATCACCCTTCCAGATTCGGAGCTATCATAGTCATTCTACATCACTGCTTTGAGATTCGCCATCACCGCACTGACACGCCTGAATAGACGCCACGACTCCACTTTCAGATGGAACATTTTTTTGCCTACATATTTAGAAAACAAAATATAGAAAATAATCACATAAATTATATATAATAAAGGTCAAAACAAGGGTTGTGTTAGACAACATTACCGATGTGCTACAATTGCAGGGCAAGTGCGCTTATCATGCCCAACTCCCCGTTTATTGCAACCATGGCATAGCCTATCTTTTACCATATGGTCCATTGTAAGTTCTTTACCACTCTTCCATCTTTTACCACTTCCTTTTGTCTTTGATTGTGCCGGTGGATGTACTTGTATTCCATGATGTACTTGTATTCCATGATGTGGATCATCTACCACATCTTCTACCAATTTCTCTATCTCTAAAAGTTTTTGCTTGGCGAGGTCAAATTTCTCAGATAATGAATATGTGATTTTTGGCCCATCGATTAAATATACAGTGCAATTCTCTCCAATTAGAGAATAAAGTTTTGTTGAAATCAGCACAAAGTTCCACTCCATCACCGTCAAAAATAACTTCCTTTGCTATTTCAAGTGTCCATCTCTTCATGATATAGAGTTCAGGAAAAATATCCCCCTCATTCAATCTCAGTACATACAGCAAATGCCTACATGGAATACCTTCACTTTCCAAAAGTTGACAACTACATGTGCATCTACTGTCAACTCCCTTGTAAGTAACACGTGCAACCAACTCTTTATTATTTCTACAACATGTTACATCATACTGTTCAATATCATCCTCATCTAATTTCTTACGAGATGAGCAACAAACCAAACTGTATTGTAATTCTTCTTGAAACTTATAAAACATTTTTCGAGTATAAACCTTTGTCATCTTAGATTCCATCTTGAATGGAGTGACCAATTTGGGGCTTTTATATGAGTTTTCATAAGATTCTTTTGCCTCGTTCAATCTTTGTCTTTTGATGGCTCTCTCAAATCTATGTATAAATTCAATAAGGCTATTTTTTTGTTCACATACCTTGAGTAAAATGAGTTTTGAGATTCACTTCGTTGCGAACTTCTTATACCAGCCAAAAATATACCTTTGCTATACACGGGCACCCACGCATGACAAATTGCATATATGGATTTTAACCACTCATTTTCCTCCAAGCAATTGTCTTTCATTATTACACTCCAGTGTGATTCAAATTCTTCTTTATTTTTGGCACCATAAATTAAACTATGGAATGGCTCATAAAACTCCCTTCTGTGAGCAATTGCACCTAATTTTTCACTTTCCTTCTTAAGGATATGCCAAATACAAAGACGATGATATGTTGAAGGAAATGTCAATTTAATTGCTTTATCCATTGCAGGATCTTGATCAGTAACAATTGCCCCTAGATGCCTTCCATCCATGCATTTCAAAAATGTTTCAAACAGCCACACAAACGACTCAGTCTTCTCATTACACAAAAAAGCACATCCAAATGTAATTGTTTGCGTGTGATGGTTTACTCCGATGAACGATGCAAAAACAAGTGCATATTTATTTGTATCATATGTTGTATAAAAAATCATCACATCTGAGAAAAGCTGATAATTTTTTCTTGCAATTCCATCCGCCCAAAAACAATGCTTCAATCTACCCTCATCATCTACTTCATAGGAATAAAAAAGAGAGTCATTCATCTCTTTCATTTCTCTCGAAATGTTCCAACAATAATTAGGCATCTATTTCCTTTATCTCTTCTTTACTTCTTGTCTGGGCATTTCTAATATCTTTCTCTATACAACCAATATTTTCAGCCCCACCTACTTCAATTTCTAGCACATACATTAGTTGAGAAGTTCTTATGTTAGCCTCTCCAAATGTGTCAATCAAATTTCGGTGCACACTTGTAACATGCCTATGTGACTTGAAAAATTGAGTTTTTGATGGTGTCAGGAATGCATGACTATGCCCTTCTTCAAAATGCATGACCTTCCATGTGCCCTCTATATTTTTATTTACCCCAATGTGTGCATGATCAATCTTCTCTAATTATAGGATGACTTCTCATTTTTCCTTTGTGGGGTATTTCTCTTTGTGCCTCATCTTCTTTTATATATCCTTTTTTAGAACACACAAACACTTGCGACCATAACTCTTTTATTCTCTTATAATAATTTATACTATGTTTACATAACCCAAATCCGGCCATTTTTGAGTAATTACTGTAAAAGTTGAGTGCATCGTCTAAACAATCAAATTCTATTTCCACATTCAGTTTAAATTCATCTTCTACAATAGGATAGACTGTTGTAATATGTTGACCTCATTCTTCTTCCTCATATCTGTTATCTTGATGATTGTCCATTCTTAAAAAATACAAAATTTATAAAAACTAAGATTATTTTCAACTAAAATAGTAGCAATAAACATAATTTAATTTAGTCAAAGTACTTTTAACTCTCACCTGAATGCTCGTCTTTGGTTGGAATTGTTCTTAGCTGACAGATGCAAATCTGGCCTCCTTGACTATACTCACAAATATTTTTAACCTGAAAATATATTTACACCAATAAAAACATAAGTATAAGAAATCAAGGCAACTATTATGTCATAAAAAAATTTTTAATTGTTTTGTAATTCATTGTTTAATTTAAGCATTAAGCCAATTAAAAAATATTTTATACCCCTGACGCAACGAGTTCTCCACGTCAAGGGGGAGGCAGGCTGCGGTAGGAGGGGAGGCCAGCCGGAGGAGCAGGGGTAGCGGCAGGGGCCTTGGAAAGGTGGGGGGGGGGTTGGGTGTGTGCTCTGGATCCAATAGCCCAAAATAAATAAGCTACCTATGCGCTACCAAACAAGGCAGCGCATAGGAGCAATTATATATATGAGAAAAGTTATTCTACAGCATGATGCAGAATTTGTTTCTACACCTAATTTGATCTGAGTCGTCCATTTACATGAATGACCCAAATCAAATCCAAAAAATACCTAAACTACTCACCCCTCCTCCTTCCCACCCCTGTAGCTGCCTCCCCCTCCAGCCCCTCCTCCCGCCCCTCCCTACCACCCCTCTTGCTGCCCCCCTCCTTCCTGTCGCTCCCTACCGCCCCTTGCTGCCTCCTCCGTCCCCCTCCCCCCACCTCTTTGACCCCTCAACCACCGCCGTAGCCGGACTTGCCACCAAGTTTGCCACCACCGCCGGGCTTGCAACTGCCACGTCTTTGATCCCTCAACCGTCGCCATAGTTGGGCTGGCCACCGCTGCCGAGTTTGCCACCGCTATCGGGCTTGCAATTGCTGCCTCTTTGACCCTTCAACCACTGCGGCCGCCCAGGCTAGCCATCGCTCTTTTTCTAATGTTTGTAAATTTTTGTTTCGTTGATTTCGACCTTCAACCGCCGGTAGGGAAGGGGAAACAGGGAGGGGGGTGGCAGGGGGGAGGCGGCAACGGGGTGGGAGGGAGGAGGGGTGAGAAATTTAAATATTTTTAGGATTTGATCTGAGCCGTTCATGTAAATGGATGACTCAGATTAAATTGGGTGCACAAACAATTTTTGCAGAATAATCAATCTATATATATATATATATATATATATATATATATATATATAATGATCTATCTATTAAAGAAGTCATCAAAAACTGGTGCAAGGACATCAAAGTCAACCATGGAACAGTACTTTTCAGTAAAACGATTACATAATACTGAATTAAATTAATTGAATTTAAAACAAGAATATTTACATTAAATAATAATATTATTCAATTGCTTTCACCTGTCTATAATAAAATAGTGGGACTCTTGTGAATTGTGATTTAAAATAAAGATCTAGTGAGCCAAATGTTATAATTCGATGCAAATCAAAAAATACAAATACCTGAGTATGATTTGAATGCAATAAAAATAACTGAAATTTAAAAGTTGTCGGGATATTTTTGACATCTGTTTATATTAGCTCAAAATGTAAATTAATAGATTAAGCCATCTATTTAAAATAGTTAACATAAATTAAAAATCTATAAATATACCTTCATTAATATGCTATAATCTTATTCATTAAATATTGAATATTGGATATGAAACTAATTTTAAGGATATTATAATTCACACGTCTTAAAAAATTCTATCTTCAAAATACTCTCCTTATCTTAAACCAAGTTTATTTAATTTAGTCCCTCATCTAATTCAATTATAAGTTGGCCCAATTTTATTTAGTTGAGCTCATCATTTTTAATATAATTTCAAGGGAAAATATTGTTTGTATTTTTACCTTCAAGGCTCATGTAATTTCTACAAATAGCCATTATTATTGAATGTTAAATTTCCCGGAACTTGAAAAGAATTAACATGACCAATATAACTAAATTTTGGATGTATATATAACATTATTTTATTTTAAGTAGGTTTTGATACCACGGGTAACAATTGATTCAAGTGCAAATCAAGAGGCTTACATCACCCTTTAAAATAATTAACTCAAAATTTAAAATTTACCAATTATATAGATTTTATACCCATAGGTACTAAACGTGGGAGTTGACTCTTTGTTTACTCTAAATGGGGTGTGACAGTGAACTTCTCGACTTTGATTATAGTATAAGATTCAAATTAAATATTTGAAAGTCTTTTATATTTAAATTTTATTCATAAAAAAATTAATGTAAATATAAAAATAAACTAAATTGTATGAACCCAAATTCAAACTCGTACATAAAAACAAGAAACAAGTATACATAATTGAACACAAAATTAATTAATCAAACCTAAAATTGAACCAAAATTAAACAAAACCCTAACAAAACAATTAATGGAGATTAAACCATGAAACTCTTTAGGAAATCCCTCTCAATTTCACTCTTCTGTTTACTTTAGTCCTCAGTGGCGGTGCCCACGCCCCTTTATTCCGATGCTCCCCTCCGTCAACCTCCTCCATCGCCGCCTCCGGTAATCCTCCCCTCTTCCCCTCAACGCCATCTTCATCCACAGCCTTATACCTCGCCTGCTGGTCTGGTGGATTTTTTTTCTGAATTTTTTTTACATCAAATTGGGAGAAATTGGATGCTTTTTTCATGCCCTGCATCGACCTGCCGCATGTTGCTTTATCGTTAATGAATTTGATGATGGGCGCGGTGTTTTTGACTTGCTGATTGTAGATTAAGAGTTGTGTGCGGATTTTAGTCGTAGGTTGTTTGGTTGAATTTGGTGTATTGTGGAAATCTTTGTTGATTATGGTGACAAACTGGAGAGATTGTGTTTTTTTGTTGTTGTTGTTGTTGTTGATTTATTTGGTGGTGGGGTTTGGGCTGAGTACGTGGGTGTTTGGTGATTGAATTGTGTGGATTTGGAGGTGGGTTGATGGTGGTGGCGGTGTTGTTGTTCTAGGGTTTGTAGGTGAGAGGCATTTATACAGATTGGATGGGGAAGGGGTCGAAGATTGGTGGGAGCAAGTCCGCCTCTCATCGGTTGATGAAGGACAAGGCGAAGAACAGGGTGGATGATCTGCAGGGCATGTTCTCTCGACCTGCAGTCGGCACGGAGGGAGAGCCGGACCGGCGATGTGGCCGTGCTCGAGGAGCAGGTCCACCAGATGCTCCGTGAGTGGAAGGCCGAGCTCAATGAGCCTACTCCGGCTTCTTCTCTAAATGTATGTGTGGTGTTCAATTTTTTGAGGCTTTGTGTAAGCTTTTGACTTGTTGATGGGGAGGTACTCGGTGTTTGACGCGGGCATTTGGTGAGATTTTTGCAGGGAAGCAGTGAGAATACATGGAATCTTTCATCCGATATTAGGCGGCTCCTGCATGTTTATGAAGAGGAAGATGATGCGACAAGCGCGCTGGCACCACCAAAGGTGGAACCGGCATTGAAGCCAGAGCCAGAACCTGAGTATCATGTTCTTCATGCTGAGCAGAGTGCTGACTGTAATAAGGTTGTATTCCATTGCATGTGCACTTTTACTTTGAATCTTTATTTCTAACTTGCCCTGGTTAATGGTTGGATTTGTGCTTTGAATAATAAGTCCGTTGGGAAGAGTTAGAACGATTTTGATAAATTCACAGCCATTAGGTTTTAATGTGGTTAATATTTGTTCTGAATTAAACTCAGATAGACTGTTTAGTCAAATTTTACCTATATACATATATATCGATATATATATCTAAACTTCTCAACTGCTCCTTTTGAGTAAAATTTCATACAGCATATATACGTGCAACTCTCTTCTGAGATTTCAGGGTTCTCTCTAGTTTTTCTTTCCAGGTTCCTAAATTTGCTTGTCATAGTAAATGGAATTATGCTATCAGCTATAGTGAACTCTTGTGAACTGGCCCCTCTACAGGATTATGGTGCAAATCAGGTGGCACATGTGGATTTTAAAGATATTGTTTTTGGTGAAGATAATCAAAGTGCTGACTTCCATTTTCCAAACAACCTGAATATTAGTGACGAGTTAGGCTATGAACCATTTGATCTGCAACATGCTCTCTCTAATAACTTATGTGGTGGATTTGATGAAAGTGGCCAATATAATGAGGATCCTGGGCTTCAGTTGTTTGTACCACCTGAAATTTGCCCCCCACCTTCTGCATTCATGGGACCAAAATGTGCATTATGGGATTGTAATCGGCCAGCTCAAGGAACTGATTATTGTTCAGACTATTGTAGTACATGCCATGCTGATCTAGCTGCAAGGGAGGGCCCACCAGGTATGAGTCCCATAGTGCGACCTGGTGGCATTGAACTCAAAGATGGTCCTCTTTTTGGTGCTCTCATAGCCAAATCGCAAGGTAAAGCTGTGGGAATTCCTGAGTGTGAGGGAGCAGCAACGAGCAAGTCGCCGTGGAATGCTCCAGGTACTATATATTCATACCCATTGGTCTTTGTCGATGAAGTTTAATCAGAAATGAGACATTCTTTCTGGTACTGATACAAAGATATCCGATATGTGAATAATCAAGTAATGATTGTGCACTTTCATTTATGACGCTTATGTGGAGAAGTGCCTGATTTTTTTGTTGGAACTAACATCTATATATCCAGAAATTGAGAATAGAGGACCTGTGCTGCTCTCGTTGTGATGCATTTAATTGTAGAATTTATGGAGTGCCAAATCTTCTCAATCCAATATGGTAGACTACAGTTTCTTTGTTTTCCCCAATGCAGAATTATTCAACCTCTCAGTTCATGAGGGCGAGTCAATTAGGGAATGGCTCTTTTTTGACAAGCCTCGTAGAGCTTTTGAGAGCGGAAGCAGAAAGCAGAGGTCATTGCCTGACTATAGTGGACGCGGTTGGCATGAGTCAAGGAAACAAGTGATGGATGTATATGGCGGTTTGAAGAGGTCCTACTATATGGATCCTCAGCCGCTACAGAATTATGAGTGGCATCTTTACGAGTATGAGATCAATAATTGTGATGCTTGCGCCTTGTATAGACTAGAGTTCAAGCGCGTTGATGCAAAAAAGAATCCCAGAGGAAAAGCTGGTGATGCTGTCGTTGATTTGCAACAACAAATGGGTAAACTTACTGCAGAAATTCCTCTGGACAACAAGAAGTCCACAAAGGGCCGATCAAAGGGTCAAATTACGAAATTTACTGCTGGAAGCCTTTTTACCTCATCGCAGGTGGTTGGACAGTTGGGTTTTGGAGACACTGGTAATTATGGTTATTTCATAGACGATGTCAATGAATACGGTAACTAAAGAACAGGAATTTGAAGAAGTTAGCGTTCTCAAATATTAAGCTGTATAATCTTGGAAAAGAAAAAAATTCTGTAATCCGTATCTAAGAGCTGCCTCATGTGAGCTTTCCTTTCTGTTCTCTTCTGAGGTATGGTATGCATGCAACATTGCACATTTTTTTGGTTGCCAATTCATTTTGATGTGGCGTTGGGCCGCAAGTGATTTTTAACCGGATAAGATGTAATCGTTTTATGGGCAAGCCTTAATGTGAATTTTTGTATAGAAAAGAACGCTACTCGGGTGCAATTTTTCTGTCTACTTGCACGATTACATTTATAACTTTTCTTCAAGTCGATGGTTTTTAAATTGTTATCAGCACGACAGTGGCACGGCACATCTTGCATTTCTGTTCTGCAAATGAACCATTGTTTGCAGAAAGCTGTTTAGCGAAAAACTCTAGACCGCGAACTCAAGCTTCTTTTGACTCTTTACATCAAGAATCATTCTATATAAACATTTTTTACTTAGTATTTAATATTCACATTGAATAAAGGAATTAAATTTACTAATACTAATATAGAAATCTAATCCTATTTGAATTAAATCTTTAATTTCATTTGTGATAATTACTCTTTAAATACTATAATTGATTTGAAAGTAGATTTTTAATAGTATAATTAATTAGTTTTTTAATAAAAAAGAAGGGACAATTGGGCAATTTTGGCGAATTTCACCCTTCATACAGTAAATAAGAAAATCATTGAGACAACAAACCAATTTTCACTATTTCTAAATCTCTATATACATATAAATTTGGAATTTCATCAAGTTCAACGTAGTTGACGGCATGGCATAAATTAGTTAGATGCAGCAGAGACTCTGCTCGTATCATGAGTGTCATCCAATATGTTCAGGTAATCAAGCTGCTTCATCTCCCCTCCCTTCAACTGATCGAAGCTGCACCTATAGAAGCGGCAAACAAGTGAAGACTTAATTTAGTAAGAAGCAGCTTACAGAGAATGATACCAACAAATTTTATGCATATGGCTTAACAATCAAATTTTTATAGTATGACAAGTTTAAGATCACATTTACAGTTTTCTTGTTTAAATGAAGCATATTTGCAATCTTACCTTCCATTCTCTACGATTATTAATACAATGTTGTCAATCATAGAGTTATGTACTACGTCTAGGAATTTTTGATAGAGTGTTAACGATCCTAATTAACGATTAAAAAGAATTCAGATTAATTTATTATAAAAAGCCCCTCAGTGCATACAATATAAATTTTAAGGTTCTCTCAATTTACCTCTTAAAAATAAGAATACCGATGTTGGAGTTGCACCAGCTGCTTTCATGGCTTCTTCATGGGAAGATTGCGATGAGCCCAGGTTCTCTAATTCGCGTGCTTTGAGGCCAAAAACATGAATGGTTGCTCTGTCACTTAAGCTACCAACCACCTGCTGTCAAGAGAAAGCAAATCTGTAAATTTGAGCAGTGGCTGCTCCTCTTCTCACCTACACATTCCAAAGACAATGAAAGCAAAAAGTCAGCTAAACATGAACTATATATGAACACAGTAGCTGCAAAGATTACAATTACAAATTTACAATACCTCTTGCAAGCAAGTGCCCTTCACAGAATCAAAAATCCTAATCACAGGTCCAGTTACACTAACCGTGGCAAGAAGCCGCCCATCGTTTCACAAAGTCAATTGTCCAACATAGGATTTATGGGCATTGATAACCTTAACCATCTTCAAATCCAAGTGATACAAACTAACCCCCCCTGGGAAAGCCATCACAAAGTTACCCGGATCATATGAAACAGAGCAAAGACCTCTGGGATTGTCGGTCGTCACAATAACATGTACACACTTGTGGGTCGACATGCTATAGACTTGCACTTGGCGGGTGAGGACTACTATCTGTCTTTCGTCAACTTCACGCCATGGACGGAGTGCCTAGAGTGGAAGGAACCTGCCCATAACCGGAGTTTGTCGTCCCAGAGCTGGAGTCGATTGGGAGGGAACTGCTTTTTGTCGGCATCACCGACGAGAGCAACAGGGTTGTGCTGGGGAAGGGAGTCGACGGCACGAAAAGAACCTTCGCTTATCTTTCTTCTTCTTGTAGGGGTGTGGAGGTCGCTAAGGAAGTGGATTTGGAAGCCACGGCCGGCGGCGGATGTGATGTATTGGGAGTCATGGCTCCAAGAGATGGATTGCAGAACTCTATGGTTGCAATTGTTGGCCGGGATTTGAGAAGCGGGGTGAGAGGTTCGTCTTGTTGGAGAGCTCGTTCTGAATATGGAGTAGAGCTCGCCACGATGACGGAGCAACAAGGAGATCTAACTGTGTATAATCTGACGCCTACGTCCGACCAAGTACCTGCATACGTACATTAATCGTATATTAGTACTAAGAATTGACTTCAACTAGAATTGTAAAGTAGCTTAGTTAATAGTTAGTTGTATATATAGAAATTTAAGCTTATTTCTTATTTGAGATGAAAACTAAATTAGGAGGATCTTAATTTGTCGAAGGAGTTTGTTTTAGAGAGTCTAACCGAAGTGAGAGAGAAAAAGAAGAGTATGTGTTTGCCCATTGTGTGGTGTCTAGAATATCTATACTATGGATTGGGCAATAGGTAGTTGATTCAATATCTCATCAGAGCGGTTGTGGAAAATTAGTATTACGGGTGTGGGGTTGGGTGAGCGAGCAGGTGCAGCAGGGGATTATCTAAAAAAATTAAAAATTAAAAATAAAAAGGAGAAAAGTATTAAATCATTGGGTTTTTTTGACATTTTGAATGTATTCGTCTTAATGTACTCTGAGTCTTTAAGACTAGATTTTTTGTTTTTCCTCATTATACTCAATTATTTCACGATAAATTAATCTCAAGCCAAATTTATAAAGTAATAATTTGCTATAAGTAGTGGTGGGCATTGATGCCCGATTCACCATGTCCGACCGTATTTGACTAAATAATAAACAATTCAAACATAGATGTTGTTTTGTCGACCGAATGACCGACTGAGTGTCCGAAGTTTTATTTATAATAAATTAATAATTATATAATATAGATACTCAATACATATTTAAAAGCCTTAAAACTTAAAAGCATCTTACAAAAAAATTCATAAATCATTGTTATTGGCCCATTACATTAACATCTATACAAACATGGTATCAAACAAAAATTCTATAAATAACTAACAAAACAAATATATACATTTTATAAAGCAAGATATCCCAAAATAAACAAGTTATTAACATAAGAAAAATATCATGACTAGTTAATTAAAGTGAGACAATAAGTATTAAAACTAATATGATTTATAAGATAATAATTCGGTAAATCAAATATAAGCAAATCATTAAACAACTCATTAAATAATTGGCATATTATGACTTATTTAATTTACCAAAGCAAGATAACAAATATTAATACTATTATGATTAATAACAAAATAAATTAGCAAATCAATTTATTATCAGATTATTAAGAAAATCATTAAAGAATCAATATAACATGACTAATGTAAATGAAAAATATGATTATTGTTTTTTTAGTAACCCTTATATTATTTTATATAATTGATATAATTAAAGTGGTATTTTGCTTACAAAATTATTTAAGGTGATTTTGAGTGCATGTCCTCATGTTTGTTTTGATTCGAGTTGATTTCAAACTAGTATATTATAATAATTTTTAAATTTTACTAATGGTAATGTCAAAGTTTGACCAATACGAATACACAGTACAATTGGTTTAATTGAATAAATTAGTATTCAATATATTATACCGGATCAAATTCCATGTAATTACACTCATAAATATTAAAATAATTTATGTTAACAAATAAGATTGGGTTCTTCATTGGTTTGGTATTAAATGCTTGAGTAGTTAATCTCATGGTTGCATAAATTAGAATCGGAATCGGAAATGGTTTTCCATAGAATCGGAATCGGAATCGGAATCGGTCTGAATCGGCCAAGAATCGGTTCAGTTGAATCGGTCCAAATTAATTTAATCGGTCATATATAATAATTTGATAATTTACAATATAAATATATTAAAATTGGGTATTGATGTTATTTTTATATTATTCTATGTATTATAGTTTATGATATTTTTTAAATATTTTTAAGATTTTTAAAAATTATTTAGAATTAATTATTATTTTTGACTCGGGTTAGACTCGAGTCAACTTTTAATTACGAGAATGCCACCCTCCCCTCTCTACCCCCGCCGCCGCGGCTCGGTCGCGACAGCCTGCGGCGATGTCGGCGGAGTCGGACGAGCCGTCGGCCGGCGGAATCCGCGGCGGAAGCGTCGGACGGCGGAAGGTGAGTTCGGAACGGGCGCAGCGTCGGACGGCGGTGGGGTGGTCGGAAGGTCGGGCGGAGCGTCGGGCGGCCGAATCGCGGCGGAATCGCGGCGGAATCGAGGCGGAATCGCGGCGGAATCGGGCGGAAGCGCGGCGGAGGGCGGCGGAGCGGCACGCGGCGGCGGAATCGGGGGGAGAGGGTTTGATTTAGGGTTTTAAATCCAAATTACCATTTTGCCCATGCTTAAATAATTTAATAAAATTATACCTAGGGTATTTTGGTAATTCTCAAAAAACCGATTCGATATAATCGGCCGATTCCGCACGGAATCGGCCGATTTTTCAACTATGGTTAATCTTGATAGTAAAGAAAAAGAGGTAGCCCTTCGGTTTAGCAATGAATGTTTGGGTAGTTGATTTTTGGTTCAGGAACTTGAGGATTGAGGATTTTTTTCTTTTAAAAAATGAGGTAAGTGGGGCTTGAGGATTTTTTTTCTTTAAAAATGAGGTACGTCAATTTTTTGTTAGTTCACGTTTTCCCCGTTCCACTTTTTCATCATTTTTTGCACTTTTCTACTCTTTATCTCTAGCCATAATTAGTCTTTACCTTGTTTATGCTTTGTAATAAAATTATGGAACGAACAAGTTACAATAATTATATTTGACTCGATTTATTTAGAGTATTGAAGTTGACTCTGAAATATATGAAATCTCTCTTTAAAATGCCATACTTTATTTCAATAACATTCCTAAGTGAAACATGCTGCAAATTGAATAATTCTTTATAATCCTAAGGAGATGAATGATTTGATCCAAACTCTTTTAAGGCTATCGTATACCACAATAATAAGCAGTAAATTGATTTGTGTTTGGATATCCAACATGTACAAGAAAATATTTACCAGTAAAACATAAAACGAAGTTAATATGTTTAAAAATAGATATATAAAAAATAAAATAATAAAATAACCTTGAGGCACATAAATCACGTAAAGAACTATATAATACTTTGAAATCTACGGCTAAACCTTCCCAACCAGCATTCATATAAAAGAATTTCATATCGAAAGAACATACTACCATAATATTTGGAGAAATATTTACTTTGTGATTCCTATAACGTGCTTTATCTTCATTTTGTACCTCAACTTTTATATGTGAACCATCAATTGTTCCAATACAATCCTATACGTCATAAAAAAGACATTACCCGACACAAATATTGTTTGGGCACTAGATTTCCGCCCCCCAATCACACTTTGCTTTGAATTAGAATGTTCAGGGAAACCAAATGTGCCTTTATCGGGCAAAGAAATTGAGCAAGTAAAATAAATAAAATGTAGCGAATAAGGAAACACATAGGGATTTTTACCCGGTTCCTTAGAGTTTAACTCAAATTCCTAAATTAGTTCAAAGTAACTTTATAACCACGAATTTACTATTTCTTCTTTGATTTTATATTTTTTTGAGTTGATCCACCTTTGACATCTTTGACTCCAATGTTTCGGTTCATCCCTTTTTTGTTTTCAAATCTTCAAAATAATCCTACTATCGAGTCTGAAGCATCTTAAAATAGTGGGATAGTAAGTTTCGTTCTGATCTGAGGTTTAGAAGGCCTTCAAATTATTTTCGAAGTGATAATTAACTAAACGGGTCCATTTTGAATGGGTTTCGAGTTGGTGTATGCGAGCTTCCGAAAATGCTAAGTGCACCGGGCTGCCAGTGGCGTGCAATGCACCAGCTGTTGGTGTATGCAATCTTGAAATCTTCTGGGTGCACCAAGTCATTTACGGTGCCATATCAAATCTGGGCCTTTGGTGGGTCACGGACCTAGTCGCAAATTTGATCAGTTTGTGGTCAACTCTTCACAGTCGCAAATACAAACAACCATAAACGGGTCCGACGGGCTCGTCTTCTCCAGTGATGCAGCAGCGACTTTGGGGCTCCAACGATGGTATTCTTGTGGGCGACGGTTGATGGTGATCACACAGATCGTTAGGCAACGAAAGGAGGAGTGGATTGGAGAAGGTCTGACGATCGGTGGAAGCTCTTGCAGGCGGCAGTGGCGACCTTAAAGTTTGCCAAAAGGGTATTGCCCAACCCCTTATCGCAGTTTTCCGAAGACTATAGCGGCTGAATTCATCGGATCTCTGCCTCGGATCATTTATTCAGACAAGGACGATATACTGGAGACAATGTCGTGGCTTGAGATGGCCTGAGTCGGTTGGACGAAGGTTGGAAAGTTGGCTGCATTCTACTGTTGTACTTTTTGGTAGGCTTCTTTTGGGCAATTTTTCGGCGAAGGTGAGGCTCTTCAACGGTGCATCTTGACTTGGGTTTATTTTTAGTGTTGAGGAGAGCCCGGTGGAAGTGGTGATGTGGCCAGCGTAGGCTTGGGTTGGCCGGACAATGGCTTCAAACTTGACGATGCATTTTTGAATCCCGATCCCCTCCTCTTCACTGGGCCACTTCTTGGCTATTTCCCAACACTGTTATAAAAATTTGCCGATTCCGAGTGGAATCAACTGATTTAAATCGGATTGGGCGTAATCCGAGTCGAAAAAATGCATAAATCAATTTTCGGCCCAAATCGGTCCGTGAATCGGCTAACTCAAGCCGATTGAACCCGATTTGAGCGGATTCTGGAATCAGCCGATTTGAGCCAATTCTGGACGGCGGCAATGAGGGCAGCAGGCGAGGGGGGGTAGGTCGTTCTGATCGGGCCCACGACAGATCTCGGCTGTGGCGCTAGGTAGGGGGAAATGTCATGGAGGTCGAGAGGAGAGGCGTCGACGTCACGGCAGCAGCGATTCGGCATAGACGACGGCGAAATCACATCAGGAGTAGCAGCGCAATCATGGCCAATTTTGGCGTCGCAGCGGCTGAACGGTGGCCGGGGACGGTCAAGATGACACGGAGACAGCACGGCAAGGCTGGGCGGCGTCGATCGGCAATGTGGTGGTGTTGGCGGCGGTGGCGACAACCAATGCAGCGGCTAGGGTTTGGGGGTGAAGAGGAGAAGTGTCGAGGGGTTTGGGGGAGGAGATGAGAAGTATAGGGGTGGCCGGTGGCAAACTTCGAAATAAAACTTGATTCGGTACTGATTTGAGTCAAAAATAATAACTAACTCATAATAAATCCTTAAAAAATCCAAAAAAATCAGGAAAATACCATAAAATAAAACAAACACCATAACATGAAAATGGTTGCTTGCAGGTTTTCCATTGCTTTGGCGTGGGGCTTCTCTTTGCTTTTCCTACCAGGGTAGGCTTCGCCCGTGGTGCTTCTCGGTTGGGCAGTATCAAGGGCTATGACAGGAACTCAGTCGAGGTAGGGTCATGGTTGTCGGAGGGCTTGGCTGGCTGGACAATGGTATGTAACTTTGCTACTCATAGGACGTCACCACTCGCAACAGGGACTTCTCTTAGCTTTATCCGGTGAGGGTGGCTGTCTTCGGGGTGGTTATCAACTGGATCTTATCGAGGGCA